>CAJJDM010000200.1:38860-53787 GCA_905182975.1 Paramecium primaurelia
TATGAATATGGCTCTTCAATAGCTGGAAGAAGAAGTTTACTACAAATTTAATTCTTTAATTAATTAAATGTTTAGGAAATTTCAAGTGATATTTCTCTTCCAACTAATTCCCCTTATTATGTATATTTGGGATCAGATGAGTTTGTGAATGAGTTACTATGGGCATCAATTTTTGATTTTAAATTTGAATATAATTACTTTGATGATAAGATATTATTATTTAACGGTATAAATGAATATTTAGATCTTTAGCTTGCCATTACTCCTGCTTAACTTGTGATGGACCACTTTAGAATAATTGTATAAGTTGTGAACCTGGTTCTAATAGATAATATTTAAATGAATAAAAGAAATGTTAATGCCTTTATGGTTATATCGAAATTTCTGAAGAGACAGTCTGCCAATCATTTGAGTATAAATTTTCATCAGTTGAGTTGCTTTAAAGAACACATGAAATGACCTAAACTTGTTAATTTGGATATTTTATCTTTCCAAATGAAAGTGGATAAATTGATTGTTTAAAATGGTAAAATTATATTAATTTTTAAGTCCATAATCAAATTATATTGATATTTTATGTGTAGATTGTATTTATTATCCATTAATATGGTATTTAAAGCCAATTTGTAAAATTGATTTAATATCATATAAATTAACACTTTATGATGCCTATAAATATTCAGAAAGAGATCAATATGATTATGATTTCAACTTGATTGACTAAAATAGGTAGTTACTCCTTAAATCAGGTTATTTGGAGTATTGTGATTAAGAATTAGATTCCATTAACTGTTTTTAAGCAAATGATAAAAATTTAGGATAAACTATTTATGTCAGATGTAAGCCTAATTATTATTAATTAAATGGAGATTGTTTACTCACAAATATTAATTGTTTACAAGCATCCCTAGATGGAAGTTGCCAAAAAGTCAAAGATGGTTTTTATTTACATGATGGCAATTATTATAACTGTCCAATATATTGTCTAACTTGTATTTATAATATTGATTTCAACATCCTATAATGTTAATCTTGTATTGATCACTATGCTTTAAATGATGGAAGTTGCCTTCCTTGTGGTAATTATTGTAGCACATGTTTAAAATATTATGATGAGAATATTAATAGATCATATTTAAAATGTTACAAATGCATAGATGAATCAAAATATTTTTTCTCTTTTGACGGAATTAATTGTTAAGAAAATACCATTAATTACTGTGATTATGCCTTTTAGGCCTTGTCTTATGATTATTAGATTAATACTCTTGATCTTTATTTTACACCAAGAGATGATTGGAATAATATTATCACAACTTGTGGGAGATGTAAATATGGATATGTTATAATACTTGATTCTTAATTATGCCTTAGAATGTAAAGTTAAATATGCTATTTTTCATATGCGAAATATTTTATTTCAGATAGCATAGATTTTGCAACATTAGAATATAAAAATGATGATGGAGAGTACTATTAAACTCCAAATGGATTAATAATAAACACTGCAGCTGATGATTATGGATTTTACTTTACATCACAATAATATTGTTTGATCTATGAAGATTATTCATAAGCCTCAAAAATTATTTAATTTAGTTAGCAATGCCCTGGATTAATTGAAAACTGTGCTACATGTTTAAGAGAGAGGGTATTAAAATGGTCAATTGTTCACATTTGTCTTGAATGTAAGAGTGGATACTATGCTGAAAGAATATCAGGTAAATGTTATTAATGTCCATCTGAATTACATTGCTATAATTGTGGTCAACAACAAAAATTATCAAAGGACTATTGGAAAATCCAAATCCGAGCATTTTACTAAATTGCAATTAATTTTGATAATAATCATCCTTTTAAACTTTATGCATAAAGTGAAGACAAGGATGATTATGAAATTTTTTGTACTATGTGCATAAAAGGATATGAACTATTGGATTAAAAGTGCATAAAAGTATGTCCTGAGTCATGTTTAGAATGTTAATATATTAATGGTGAGAATTAATGTATAAGATGTGAAATGGATTAACAAGGTAGAAAACTTAGTTTATATGATAATCAATGTATCCCTTGTCCTAAAAATTGTGGATTATGTAGAATTAGATCACAAGATGAAATTTCAATTATAAATCCTTTATTCAATAATCAAAATTACTTCATGTATACTTACCAGTGTTTAAAGAGCTATGAAGATTAAGACTATTATTATGATTAAGAATTAGGAAACTTTATTCAATGTTCAAATGGTATAAGTTGTGAACAACAGATCATTATTCCAATAAATTTGTATTGCTCTTAATAAGATTTTATTTAGACTTTGAATGAAATTTAGTCAACTTATCAGAAGCATTAGTTTAAATAATAAAATATTCTATTGTAAGATCTTATTTCTGGAAATAGCTTTAAAGAGGTAATTATAAATGAAAAAATTAATGTAGTTTGAAAATCATGATTTTTATTTGTCAGCCAATTCAATGCTCATTAAGACAATCATTATTAATGTTGTGAGTGTCAAACCACAAATATGCAGAATTTATGGAAATGCAACAATATAGTAAATTTTTAGTGAGAATATATTTTCTACAATGTAAATTTTCAAATTTAAACTAGAAATGTTGAGCTAAATATCTTTTTAAATTAAAATACTATTATTGAATTTGATAGAACTATTAATTTCTAAAATTTTAATAAAATAACAATCTAAGGTGCTCAATTCAAACCAATTTAAAATAATAAATTGAAATAAATTATTTTTTAAAGTAAACTACCATAAACAATAATTTTGGATAATTTTAATTATAAACAAATATCATAAGAAAATGATCAATCTAAATTTATTTTTAATGATATTAAGAACTTAGAATTAATCAATTTCAAAATAGAAGATTTAGTGCAAAATATTGTAAATATATTTATATTAATTGGGGAAACATCTTATACCAAAATAATAAAGTTTTAATCTTTCGGGATTTTTAATTCTATCTTTCAAAATTAAATTACTCTATTTTTTAATCTTAATAAAAATGATATCATTTAAATTGAAAATTTATAAATTTTTGCAACATTTTAAAACTCAACTTTAATACATACTAGTTTATCAAAATAATTTGGATCTCTTGTCGCTTAAACTATAAATCTCTAAGTAGATGTACTTAACTGTTTAACCTTCTTAAACCTGTATCTTTTTTAAAAAGTGACTATTTATGGCTTAAAATTTTAGAACTCCATTATTAAGAATTCAACTCTTATGATTTTAAATAATAGTAGCCAGATACATGAACTTATCTTTAAAGTTTGTAAATTTAGAGAACTAAGTTATGGAGTTGTAAATTCTGATTAACTCTAATTGAGTAATTCACAAATCGAATTTTTTAATGTAATAATAGAGTAGAATGAATATCATCAAACTACTAAATTTCTTCTATTTGATAAATACAATAATTTAAATTCAACAATTTAGATTAGAAATGTATTGATATCTAATAATTATGTCTCCTTTATTTCCCCTGAATTTTAATTGAACACTTATACCTCCTGTTTAATCTATATTTCTTTTGATTACATAAAAATTTTGGAGCTAAACTTGATTCGAGGTGTTGGATTAATAGATATCAGTATAGTTGAGGCTAAATCATTAAGAATAGAGTCTAGTAAAATTACATAAGTTGATGAATTTAAATTTTAGGGGCTTCATTAATATATTGATTGTTAATTACAATAAGTTTAGGGTGAATATTATTTATAATCACTCTTAGTTACTTCAGTACTTTAATTTGAAATTATTGATATGGAAATTAAATCAACATATTCATACAATTCACCAATTATATATTATAAATCATCTGACAATGTTTTAAAATAATAATTTGAAGTAATTCATTTTTAGAATTTAATTGTGGAATCAAATTTATAACTTTTATCCAATTAGAAATATTAAACTGCAATTATTTTTATAGATTCAATTCAATAGACAACTCTAAAACTATTAAATATTACATTTCTTGGCAATATTTTGCATGAATATTTTTAGAATAGTCTTTAAATCTCTTCTTTACTTTTAAATATAAATTGTATTTTGGGAATAGTCAATATAACAAACTCAAAATTTCTATAAAATACTGTTTACAATAGTACTGATACAATAATTTACATTAAGAGTCAGAGATTAGTAATATTAAATTGTACATTTTATTAGAATAGTTATTTTAATTATTAATTAATTTAACCTTATTTATTATGGGGATTTTTAGAATCTGAAGAAGTATCGTATGAACAAATAAACTAGATTTTCTAAGTTAAATCTACTTCTGGAGTTGCTTAAATTTTGGTAGAGAATTTAGAAATTTAATTTTGTTATTTTTAATAATCTGTAGGATTCTCTGGGGGAGCATTGTTGATTGAAGCTTAAAAAAATAGTGTTATATCAATTTAATATACTACATTCAAAGATCTTTCTACTACTTATTCCTAAGAGTTAGGATTTGGAGGAGCTATATATTTAGATGGTACATCAACATAGTCTCTTGAAGTTTCTTTTTATCAAATTTAGATCCAAAACATCACAGCTAAAGAATCAGGAGGCTTCATTTACATCTTATCTGATTCTCCAAAAGTAACTATTAAATTTTAGAAATTGAATATTCAAAATGTTTTTGCTAAGTTTGGATCCATCATACATGTAACTTTTTCTTTTGCATCTTAAATTTCATAATCTGTAAATTTAAAATCAGTTGTTATCTAAAATACAAAAGAAGGTTTTATCAATTTCTTAAATAAATATACTAAAATTTCGAAAACAGAAGAAATAGCTATTATTAATAACAGAGTCTTATTTTATATTCATTCAGCTAGCAATATAATCATTTAAAATATTTCAATTAGCAATTCCATCTTGGAATCTATACTGCAAATTAATTATGCTTTAACTGTTTCAATTTAGAATTTTTATATATCAAATAGTATCATAAGTAAATTCATTTTCAAATTGAATTCAAAATAATGTAATTATATTTTTATTATACTAGATCTATCCAATACTATTTAGATTAGTGGTTTGATAATATCAAATATTACAGTGTCATTATAATTAAAGAGATATAGTTGCTAATAATAAATTTATTAGGAATAAACAATCTTTTTTAAATGCATTTAAAATTTTAAAAATTCAAAAGCACCACTAAATTTGTTTTCATAATCTATATAATAAATAACATATGGTGTTTGCTTATTATCTTAGATATTATAATAGAGTGGATAAGAAAATAATTTGATAAATGATAACACATAGTCTGGAATGCTATTATTTTTAGACCTTACAGACTCTTCTTAAATTAAACTAGATAATATTTTATTTTTTAAAATAGATTGCCAATTTTGTTAGTATGGTTTAATATACTTATCCTTTTTAAAAGTTGAAAATATTTTAATGAAATAATGCATCTCAGAACTCAAAATAACAAATTCTTCATGTGGGATTAATGGTTGTTTTTATATCTTTAAAGAGAGTTTAAATTCATTTCGATTACTTAATAATTAAGAAATGTATTTGTAATCTCTAAATTTTGAAATTTTTATTGATAATTATATTTGCCAATTCAACAGAGCTCAAAATGGAACTTGTTTAATTGCTGAAAATATAAGAGTATTGATAAAAGATTCTATTTTTCAATTCAATCATGCCTTAGAAACAGGAGGTGCTATTTTAGTTAAGATGAAACAAGATGTCTTTATAATAAATAGTTGGATTTCAAATAATGAAGCTTAAATTGGAGGTGGAATTTATTTGATTAATTAATAAGATATGGATTATTAATCTCTTGGAACTATTTTCATTAATAACTAAGCTGGATTTTTTGGAAATGATAAAGCATCGTAACCTCAAAAATTAACAATTACTTTTGATGATGAAAACTCAAAATTATAAACTCTAACGATTGAAAAGACACAAGATTCATTAATTTAATAAGTGATAGATTTATCTCTTGAAGATGTTTAAAAATCATATTTTTTCTTGCCAAGTGGTCAAAGAATATCACATTATAAATACTTTTCTTAAGAAGATAGATCTTATTATCCTTTTAATTATAAGTTTAGATTAATGGCATTGAGCAAAGACAATAGTGTAATTAAAAATCTAAAGAACTCATATTGTGAAATAGAGAGTAGAATTTTAAATACATCCAATATTAATAATGAATAATTATTTAGTAATAATCTAACTAATATGTAAAATATAAGTTTTAATGAATCAACATAAGATTATAATTTAGATGATTTTATTGTTTATTTTGATAATGCCTTGCCTTCAGAAATAGTATTATAATTATAATTTAAATGTAATTCAATTATTATTCCTATATACAATTCATAATATCCATTCAATCAGATAAACCATCATTCTAATTATAAATTAAGAGTTAATATTAAAACTTTGAATTGTTAATATGGAGAGATAAAAAATAATAGTGATTTTTCATGTGTTCCTTGTAATAGTGATTAAGGTCTTTTTTCTTTAAAACTTAATTCTTAAAAGTGTGAGTATAAAGATGATATTTCAACAATTAGTGTAGAATCAGCTTTATTAAATTTAAAATTTGGTTATTGGAGACCATATTTTTAAAGCAATATAGTCAGTTATTGTATTAATTAACCTGAAAATTGCTTAGGAGGTTGGTAAGAGGGGAATGATTCTTGTTTTTTAGGACATATTGGAGCATTATGTGAATAATGTGATTTATATAATACAAGAGGTGATGGAGAATATTCTATAAGTTAGAAATATGCTTGTGGATCATGTCAAGAGAAACAGAAAAATGTAATTATTATAATTTGCGTAAGTATATGGTAAAATTTATTATTGATTATTTAAGGACTTTAATTTCTATATTAGTTTCAGTTCAAAGTAATTTAAAAACAATTGAAAAATTTGTTAAAATTATTAGTATTATTTTTTTAGGTTTAACAGTTCAATAAACTAACAATCAATCTGGAATATTGATAAAGATGTTAACAAATTATTTATAAATAATTTCATAAATTGCTACATTTTAATTAAAATTCCCTAGTGGATTTCAAAGTACAATTAATACAGTTGGATCTCCAATATAGAGTATGATTTATTCATTAGATTGCTTTTTATCTCATATATTTACATTCGAGATCTAATATGGGAGGATGATTTGGTAAATAATTATTCCATTCATTTATATCATATTCTTTTTTCTATGTTATTATTTTGCAGTCAAATTTAAGTTTGCAACTTTTAATCGAAGTGTCATTACAACAACCCTCATATATATGTACATATATTTACACCCAAGTTTGATTGGAGGATTTGTTCAACTAATATCGTATAGAGAGATCTCAGGTTATAAATGGATTTAATCAAATGTTTCCTAGAGATTTGATACTCCTGATCATGAAAAATGGATGATTCGACTTTGTTTACCTATGCTTGTAATTCTTGCAATTATTATTCCAATCTCTTTCTTTTATAATCTTTATAGTAATTCTCACTAATTAAATGATAAAAAGGTAAGACTTTAATGGGGTTATCTATATAATGAATATACTAAAACTGCTTACTTTTGGGAAGTCATCAAAATATCACAAAAAGAATTAATGATCATCTTCTTGACATATTATGAGGATAGTATAATTTTAAAAGCAACACTTATTTCACTCATTTTAGGAGTGTACTTAGAATTAAGTTTAAAATATAAACCATATTATCTAAATAGTCTCAATAAACTAGATTAATATTCTACAAATGTTTGCTTAGCTTCAATCGCTCTAGCCATCGGTATCTATGTTTCAGAATAATCAAATTAACAAGAAATACAAATACCTTATGTTATTATAATTTCAAGTTTGAATCTTCATATTATATATAAACTAATATCCAAGATTTTAGTAGAGTACTTGAAGGAAAAGATAAGCAATATTGATGAAAATCTGGATAAACTTAGGTAATTTATTAGAAATACCCTCCCTATTCTAAATAATATAGTATTTATGAGAAGAATATTAGCTGACCGCTCTTAATAGCGTAATCGAGTTGCTCTTTTGTATAATAAACTAAAACAATTTTTACTCCCTTAAGCTAAATAAATAATAATCTTTAAAAATTATTAATTGCAAATTGCCAGATAAAAATACAGTAAACAAAATATTACTACTCTTCCTTTAAGTCTTGGAAGCCCAGTCCTAGCTAAAGAATCAAATTAATTAATAAAAACATCAATTTTAGATAGTTCCTTACATTATTCTAAAAATACAATAACAACTTTTGTTATTGAAAAAATGTATTATATAATTTTATGAAAAATTAGTAAATAGAATCGAGTTGATTAAATGGCAGAAATTTTTCATAATCAAATTTAAAGATCTTAAAAAGCAACTCCAAATTTATAAAGTGAATAGTATATTAAGGATGACAGCGAAGAGTGAATTGAAAAAATCAATAAATACATAATATATTTTATAATCATATTATTATTTTATTAAAATATCAGTGCTATCTTAATCCTTAGTTATAATTGAATAATAATTCTGAAAAACTGAATAGAATAGAGAATTCACTAAATTAATTGTATTTTAGATAGCTACTTAATTTATTAATAAACTAATTGATATTGATAGATAATCAACAATTAAAGCCAATATTAAAATATGAAGAAAAAGTATAATATCTGTTTAAATTCTTAAAATGAGTATGATTTTGTTATTCGGTTCAAAGTATTGTTTAATTAGAGAAATAGTAATTGAATAATTAAGCATAATATTTAAAAAGAGGAAAAGACTTTATAGCCAAAATCAAAAGCTTTTTAAATTGAATTAATAATATATTATCTATTTTATATTGGGTCAATAAAATGGATAATATTATTGATTAAAAATTAACTTAAACTTTGGGATACTAATTTATCCTTAAAAGTCTTTATAATAATATTGTGAGTTCCTAATTACAACATATACCTTTTAATTTTAAATAACTTTAGACTTTAAGAAACTCTTTGTATTTTGTTCTAAAATATTTATAAATTAATGTCAAAAAAATGATATTATTTATATAATAAATATTTTTTGCTGGAGAGGAGATGTTAATTCAAATATTTACTTTGAATTAAAATATTTTTTCTTTGCAAATAGTTTAATTTAAAATGTTTAGAGTATCAATTTTGTTTTGGGTTCAGATTTAATTGCATCTCATTTGAAATGATATTGAGAATTTTTCACATGAATATGATTAAGATTTTAAGAAATAGAAATATTTAAATTCAATCAGAAAAAGTTAAAAAAAATAAAGGTTTAAATATTTTCATAATAATAATCATTTTTGAATTGTAATCTTGATTTCTTCACTTTTTAAAATTAAGCTTCCTTTTTATTGAAATAACTTTCTCAGATTCATTCCAAGATGATTAGTAAATTCCCAATTCATTATTCAAGCACTTTGCGCAGTAAATTATTGTTTTGAAATTCGAATTGCTAATATTATAACCTTATATGCTAGGTTTTTTCTTGTCTTAGATTTAACAATTCAAATTATAATTTTTAAGAAAAATAGAAATGATAATTTAAATTGTTAGATCAAATGAAAAAATATCAAAAATTCTTATTTATTGATTATTGAGAAATAGGATGTCTTTTGGGGCTTACCCTTGTGTAAGGCCCTCCTTCGTTTTGCTGTCTCTGCTGAAACAAAGGCAATGTCCTGTAAATGATCTAGAAGCTGGAGGCTTCCTTCCATTTATAGAGAAGAATTTAATACAAGAGCATAGTAACATTTTTTTCTTGAATTACTCTAAAAAATTCGACTTACTACTTATAAACCCCAGATCTTTAGAATAAAATCAAGTTAACTAGCTTCTTTGAATGATAGAACCTTTATTGTTCTAGTAATATAAATGGAATTTAGATACATAATCAGATTGCTCCATTCGCTCAGGGGAAAGAGAAGATGAGAATGAAATGATGTGGAGAGGAGAGGAGTGGAGTGGACTTGTAAGTTGAAGTAGCACTTCGGAAACCATTTTATTATCTTAATAATAAATGATGGATAATTAAATATTTGATGTGCTTGCTTGCTAGCCTAACAGAACTGGAGACTTTTTATCTAGATGGGATGATTCAAAACTTATCAGGATCATGAAATTATTTTAATAAATTGTAAAAACTTGAAAAAAGTGGATTGTTTTTCTCAAATCTTAATTTCTACTCACTCACCCTTCCTAAAGGGAAGGGTTTAATTTTTAGGCCGAGGATTATCTTTCAATTTTTGAATCTCTAACCACCTTTTTACTATAGTAATTATGAAATCGACTCTCATTCAGAAATTTATAGTCTAATCAGAATTTAATATTAGGAAGGCTTGTAGATTCATTCTGATTGATTCCTATTTATTTTAATGTATGAGATATATTGCAAATTAACCAATTTTATTTTTGATTTAGCTTTTAATTCATCAGCAAATGTAAGGATGATGAAATGGGTCAGGTGTAGCCAAATACAGTTATAAAAGGAGGTATAATTATATTGATAAAGAGATGATTGCAGATATACCAATAAGATTCTTTTTAACACCAAAGATTATGTTTGCTGATAAATATTAAGGCTAATTAAGAATCATCACAGAAAATAAATATCAATCCAATTTTATTTTTGATACATAAGTATGATGGAAAATTTTTAGTAAATTTGAATAAATTGGAATGGAAAATCATATTAATAAAATTAAATAATTGGATGATAGATCACAATTGTGACTGATTTTTTTGTTAAAACTGATGAGCAATCTTTAAGAACTCAAAGTTTACAAAAATGGAAAGATTTTGTTTACAATAATACTTGTGAATCGAATGTTTATATTAATATTATTAATTAATTTACTATGCACTTCTGAAAAAAATATTTCTAATACTTCAATCCAAAATTAGAGGCACTTCCAAAAAACAATAAGGTAATGTTTATATTAACTCTGAGGATTCACAAATAAAAAGAGTCTAAGAAATATTTCATTTATATTTGAGCTTAATTAAAAAAAAATTAGATTGGAAAACCTCAAAATCAAAATGTACTTCAAATTTATCATTCTCTAAATAGTTATTTAAATTTAAATATATGTAAAAGAATCCTATCAATTTTAAAAAAATAGTGTATAATTTAAAAATAATCGATTAATCACTTCTTTAGGCGCTCTTATATAGGATGAGACTATAAAAACATGAGATTAATATTTTTTAGATCTCTTAGGAGTTATTCATTTTACCTGGGAAATTTATATATGTGAATCACTTTGATTTAAATTCAAAACTTCTAAGATGAAGTTTTTTGTTCTGATTCCTCAGAATTCTCATTTGATTCTGTTTTTGGGCTTTAGAAAATATTTTAACCTTATTAAAATCTTTTTTATCAATTTTATTTGATCTTGCCAAATGCTTTTGTAACTCTTCCTTAAAATAGAACCTGATGAAATCTAATTCAAGATTTCATTTAAATATATTTAAGCTCATTAAAAAGTTCTAATAAGCTCTTGATCAATTTATAAAACAAAATGATTATTTTTTTCTGCTCCATTTTTAGTAAAAAATGTGGTTGTGCAAATTTATGGTAAGTATAAATCCTAGTTATTAAATTTGGATAGAAATCATTTCTTGTTAAAGGCTATTTTTGTAGGATTCATTTTGCTACTATTCCAAAAGCATGGTCTATCAAAGTGAGGAGAGTATACATTCACTTACAGTAGTAACTAAACACGCTTATTCCATTAATGGTGTTATGAGGAATCCATTATAATTATAGCATATTACTTCTTTGAATTTTTTTTATTACTTGTATTCATTCTATAAACTCGAATGTTTAACACAGAGTGCTCTACTTTTGAGTATTAACAATAGCTAATAGTACCTATGTAATCAACACATTTTAGGCTTTATTATTATTATGATTTACCTAATCATACTGTTAATTAATTTGATATTCTAATTATTATGGCTATATTATCCATTTATTCTTCATATTTTAATAATCTAGGATTTTATCATGTGAAAACACAATTTAAAAGTTCATATGGGTTTATGAATGTCTAAATAAAATACAAGATTGAGTTTAATAAAGAAGAAATAATTTATTTGTCTCCAAAAGTTCAACTAAATGCATAATTAAAACAGTTTAAACAAATCTAGCAAGTTGTTTTATATAGAAATAATTAAGTATAAAAATTTTACAAATAGATTAACTGCTCACAGATTCTAAAATTATATGTTAAAAGGAAGATAAAGCACTTAAATCTTTTATTTTTATTGCATTTCAAATTTGATGATTTTCTTAAGATTTATGATCACTCAATTTTGAAATTTGACCCCAAATTTGTAATTAAGAAGGAATAATTAAATTCAAATATTAGAATAGAAGAGATTTAAATATTCATTTTTTACCTCATTTAGTGATTGCTACTTTGCTAAAATAATCAAAGACAATACATGTGGAGAAGTAAGAAAGAAAGTTTAACAAGATTTTGTTAATCAATCTTAGTTTAAGAGTAAAATAAAATTATTGCATTGGTTGAAATTCAGATAATGATGCAATATTTTATGGCTTTAATAAAGGATTTTTATATTATCATTATAATAAAAGAAGAAAAAAAAAAGTTTAATTAAAGGTTCTTGACTATATAGTGTTGAATATGGATCATAATCAAAAAAATAAGTTTACATTTTTTTTGAAAAGATTTCAAATTAAAAAAATGTATGCTTTATGGCAGATTATAGTTTGCATCAACTTTGTATTATTATGTTATTACATCAGTTTCATCGAATATTTATAAAGATTACTTTTTCTTCATTTAGATTCTGAGAAACTTATGTTTTTTGACCTATTCTTATCACAAGAAAACGAAAACATTATATTAAATATAATTTAGAGCAGAAATAAAACAATGCAAAGACGTATCACATACGAAAAGAGAGAAGTGCAATGAGCAAATCAGTNATACATTCACTTACAGTAGTAACTAAACACGCTTATTCCATTAATGGTGTTATGAGGAATCCATTATAATTATAGCATATTACTTCTTTGAATTTTTTTTATTACTTGTATTCATTCTATAAACTCGAATGTTTAACACAGAGTGCTCTACTTTTGAGTATTAACAATAGCTAATAGTACCTATGTAATCAACACATTTTAGGCTTTATTATTATTATGATTTACCTAATCATACTGTTAATTAATTTGATATTCTAATTATTATGGCTATATTATCCATTTATTCTTCATATTTTAATAATCTAGGATTTTATCATGTGAAAACACAATTTAAAAGTTCATATGGGTTTATGAATGTCTAAATAAAATACAAGATTGAGTTTAATAAAGAAGAAATAATTTATTTGTCTCCAAAAGTTCAACTAAATGCATAATTAAAACAGTTTAAACAAATCTAGCAAGTTGTTTTATATAGAAATAATTAAGTATAAAAATTTTACAAATAGATTAACTGCTCACAGATTCTAAAATTATATGTTAAAAGGAAGATAAAGCACTTAAATCTTTTATTTTTATTGCATTTCAAATTTGATGATTTTCTTAAGATTTATGATCACTCAATTTTGAAATTTGACCCCAAATTTGTAATTAAGAAGGAATAATTAAATTCAAATATTAGAATAGAAGAGATTTAAATATTCATTTTTTACCTCATTTAGTGATTGCTACTTTGCTAAAATAATCAAAGACAATACATGTGGAGAAGTAAGAAAGAAAGTTTAACAAGATTTTGTTAATCAATCTTAGTTTAAGAGTAAAATAAAATTATTGCATTGGTTGAAATTCAGATAATGATGCAATATTTTATGGCTTTAATAAAGGATTTTTATATTATCATTATAATAAAAGAAGAAAAAAAAAAGTTTAATTAAAGGTTCTTGACTATATAGTGTTGAATATGGATCATAATCAAAAAAATAAGTTTACATTTTTTTTGAAAAGATTTCAAATTAAAAAAATGTATGCTTTATGGCAGATTATAGTTTGCATCAACTTTGTATTATTATGTTATTACATCAGTTTCATCGAATATTTATAAAGATTACTTTTTCTTCATTTAGATTCTGAGAAACTTATGTTTTTTGACCTATTCTTATCACAAGAAAACGAAAACATTATATTAAATATAATTTAGAGCAGAAATAAAACAATGCAAAGACGTATCACATACGAAAAGAGAGAAGTGCAATGAGCAAATCAGTAACTTCTATACTTTTCATTCATTGAAAATAGGATTTAAATCAGTAGAAAAGGGGAAGCTATTATGACATTAAGTTTTCTACTATCCTGCATTATTCTTTTAGGCTTGTGAAATTGAGAGATCAAGTTATGTGATATGGAAAGGAACATAAATTCTGTGCTATCTTTTTTGTAGTTTAAAGTTTTAAATACATTTAAAATTAGTTGAGCTTCAATTAAATTTTGGTACAAACTTCTCTTTAGTTATATTTAGACTATTACCAAATGTCCAATCATATAATTCTACATTGTTTCTGATATTTCTTATTAATAAATTTTAAGAAGCTGTATATATGTACACTCTATTTAATTTAAATTTGATATATATATTAAACCTTAAACCCGCCATTCTTATTTAACATTCCAATCTAGTATATTATAAATATTTATTAGCATAATAATGTATATATTTGAATTGAATTAATTATTAATATATTAATGTATTAATAGAAATTTATAATTTAATAATAATGAGTTTATATATAATTTTAATAGAATTAGAAAAAGATTTAATATTAATATTAATTATGAATTAAAAGAATGATACTAATATCAAATGCCCAAATTCAGAACATGTCAATAATGTAAAATTAGTATGTTTTAATGAATCTTGTAAAGCAGATAGATTATAATGCATT
>CAJJDM010000204.1:0-20561 GCA_905182975.1 Paramecium primaurelia
GTTTAAATCAAAATGAAAGATATTTGAAAATTGAATCTAGTTCCAAATAAGTCTCATTAAGAAAGAAATGTTTATCATACAGATTTAATTAATTACTCTAACGAAAATTATAATTTATATACCATTTTGGCCTTCAAAGTTTTTAGCCGGTGATTTTAAGGGATTAGTTATCTTCATGACTATTTGTTGTAATTTAAATATAATTCAGACATTCAAAATTAAGTTATTTAGGATTTAAGTTTGGACCCTAATGCTTTATATATAATATTTATTGAATAAATTTTGGCTAATTAAATAAATATTCTATAAAGAAATTCACCTTATCTTCAATTGGAACCTTTATTCTTACATAAATTATTAAATGATAAGATAAATTATAATTTAATGTTTTAAAGAACATTGTAATTAGTAACTACATTATATTCATTCATTCATACTCATCATTAATTAGACACTAGTTAATAATATAAATTTGACATTTAACACAATTCTACTTAAATTTTATAAAACGTATTAAAGGGGATTTTATTTCATTTAATTTATTCTTTTAAAGTATATTGGAAAGTAATATGAAATAACATAAGCGGGCAAATGATTAAGTAGTTTTTGAAATTGGTTCATTTTCCATATGAATTTAAATCTACCTTTTCTGTTTAACCTTTAAAACTAGTGTAGGATAATAACTTTTGCTCTGTCAATCTAAAAATCAGGGTTAATAAAATTCAAAAAGTCTACTAAAAATACCGAATCTGTATCATATATCGTTTTTCAAGAGCACCAAATAATCATAAATGTTCCCTTTGTTCTAATAATTTTTATTACGAAAATATATAGGATGCATAACTTATTGTAAATTTGAGATTTTTAAATATTCAAATGGATTTTGATAGGAATTTGAAGGAAACATTACTAATTTATTTTAGATTCTTAAATTTTATAGAATGATGATTCTGTATCATAATTCAAAATTTTTTTTTTTAAAACAATAATATATGGCCTATTCCATTTAGATACATCTTCAAAGTATATTAATGCAAATTGTAATGTCTATGTCATTTTAAATATAATTCTGGAATAGCTAGACTTATAAATGAAATAAGTGCATATAAAATTATCTATTCTTATGGGATTAGAATAAAATAATATCGGGAGAGGAATAAGATTTATGAATATAGGAATAAATGAATTTATGATTCTAGTGAATAGAATTTCTATAAATCCACAATAACAACACTTATTATATTTATAACGATTTTTAAGGAATCTAAATATATGGTATTAAAATTATTGAAACATATTAGGTTAGCTCTTAAAGCTCATACTCTTTCTGTTATTACTATGATCTCCATATTTTTTTGATATTCCCTAATATCTATTCTAGTAATATTTCTTAGCTCTTTTAAGGCTTCAACCTAAGGATGAAGATTATTATCCCTCTAAATTACAAATGGACTTTATCCATAAGAATGAAAGATATGCGAAGTAAAACGCAAATTTAATTATTTAGTATATCCTATTAATGTAAGTAATGTAAAAAAAATTTTATGCGGGTAAGAATGATATAGCCAAATGATTATAGTTAATTTTCATATAAATTTATAACTTATTGTTATTCTGACACAGAAAAATAGTAGGTGATTTGGAAGATAAAACACCTTTAATTAAATTGTTATTATAGATAGAGTCAAAATATTTGGCAAAATATGATACTAATTCTCTAAACTAAAAATAAAAACAGCTTATTGTCTCTATATTAATTTTAATATTAATTCCTCTCCTAAAAGGGAGTTAATTTTTAAATTGTAAATACAATCATATTTTACATTCTAACTGTTTTCTTATTAAAATAATAATTGAGTCTTTGGTGGATAGTATTGGAGCCAGACTTTATTTTAAAGATTTATTAAATTGACAATTTCTTCCACAGAATTACTGTTTAATTTTAGTTTACATATTGTTCTAGTTTTCCTTCTGAAAGAAATTTTATTTATTTAATTGATGATACTTTGCTTAATTCATATTCTAAGAGTAGTCATAATTTTGTAAGGCATAAAAACGCTCATTCTTATGATAATTTAACAATATAATGGAAATGTTTTAGAGAAAACAATGAACCAATAATAATATATTGTGGATTTTTATAAATACTTTATTGTTGTTCATTACGGCTAACCGTATTGTTATAAATTTACAAATTAAAATAGTTGTATACATGTGGAATAATATGAAATAAATTAAAAATTTTATCTGAGAATGAATGCAAAATGAATAATACAATGAGAAAATTTAATTTAAATTTATAATTTGTCCTCTTAAGCTTAACTTTTAATTGTAAATCCGCTTATTTTCTGACTAAACTAGAATATAAATGTGAAAAAAATTAATTCGAATTGAAAATTTCTAAGTTCATCATTCTATTCATAGTTTTCAATACCAAAATTTATGACTCTTTTTATGTTAAGAATGTGTTTTCTTAGATGGATATTAATCAGTACCCACAAACCCTTTTTGTTTTAGATGCCATTAATTTTAAAATTTGTTCAGAACCTTTTGTATGCCTAGAGTTTTAGAGTAATAAATATATTAAGAAGGCTGGTTCTACATGCAAATTATGTAAAAAAATATTCTATTATTCCTTCATTACACAGCAAGCAAAGATTTCAATAGAAGTGCTGTGCTTGTTTGATTTGTTTTAAATTTTCAATAAATGGAAGGTTGACCTGTGATTCTATTTAGAGGATGAAATATGAATGATATCTGGAAATGTAAAGAATAATAGGGGTATGCTATTATAAATAACAAAGACTGTATTAATATAAAATAATATTAAGATTGTAATATAATTTAAAATTCAAAAAAAAAATCATTCATTTATATAATTGTTTACTACTTAATTTAGAATAATAATCTCATATTATTAATCAAGAAAAACTAGATATACAAATTATTTAATATAAATAAATAATTGTTGTATATATATATATATTTAATAAAATTTATTTAATGAAAATATTACTAAAAATCCAATTTAATGCCTATTTTTTTTTATTTATTTTAGCTTTCCTTTGTAATTCAAAAAATTATTAATTTTAATTATCTAATTATTTTAAGCCTAAATGTAAATTTTGATTTTTAAACTATCTGAAATGCCATGAAAAATATAAGGTTTTTCCAATTAAGGTTTCTATAGGTTGAGAAAATTGAACAATTAGTAAGATAGTTGCAGATATATATTACTATAAAATTCATTTTTCAATGGAAGCTCAAAAGTAATAAGATGAATACAAGATTTATCTTAAAAAAAATATAATTTTTTCTATATAAAGAGTGAGAATACTTTTTTGGAAGGTGAAAATTTAGTAAGATTCAATTTGAGTGGATAATAATTTAAGTATGTAGATATTTTGGATGAATTTAAATGGAGCATAAATATTTAATAGCAAATGGAAAAGTAGAAAAATATATGAGCTGGATAGCTGTAAGTATAAATCTCTTCTATTTTCATACCCTAGCATCTAACTCTACTATATCCATCCATCCATCTGATTTAGATTTTTGTGTTTTATGAGTTTACTTCGATAGTAACTGTTCACAGTAATATGTCATTTTGTAAATCTAAAATAAAAAAAATAAAACCATTCTTTATTCAAAGTACCATTAACCATTAATTCAAATTAATAATTAAGTAAATTAAAAAAAATGAATTATTAATTAATTTGATTACTAGTTAAGGTGCTATAATTAAAGAAATTACAGAAATTAAATATTAATTATTTCCATATTGTTTTATATTTTTCCAAAAGTGTTTTTGAAATTTTATTTACAAATTACTAATTTGTTTTTAATGTACTTCTTTATTATATATCTATTGATTTTATAAGCAAATTTGATGTCAAACTAGTAGTAAAATTATAAAAGATAAAGTAATTAATAAATCTAATTAATAAAATATTGATGAGTTCTCAAAACACTTAAATTTAATCTCATTCTATTAATTGTTATGATGAACTATAACTCTTCATATAATTAAAATAATTAAAGTAATATTTAGAACATAATTTCATAAGGAATCTTTGATCACTAGATTATACAAAATTTTAAAATCATTCTTCTTATTGATTTATGTTTATGTTAAAGCAATATTTCAAAAGACTACAAAACTACAGCTTATAAAACTTGATTTTTTTACTCATCATTACCATTTAAAATATTCCAATCGTCTTTAGTGCTAGAATTATTAGAGTATGTTTAGTAGAATTTAGTAATACTGTTAATTTTTTAATAAGTCTCTTATCTATTTATATATCTATTTCATAAATATCTTGAACTAAATAACTCAAACCCCAACTACTATCTATCAATTGTTCTTCATCATCGGTGCTAATTCTTATTTCAGACAATATTTATATTAATCCTCTTATACTCTATTTATATAAATCAATAATAATATACAAATTTTGTAGTTGGTTTCCCTTTGGCCAAATTACTTAACGCCCAAACTATTGTTTTGATGAGTTCAGATTTTGTCTTTTTGTACTGTTTCCATATTCTTTTTAAGTGAAACAATATTCCTTTCTAAAGTAACATATCCCTAAATTTAATATTATCAGCAGCTATATTAGCTAAAGCCCATACTCCTAATTCAATAAGTTCATCATATTAAGATTCAAGCCCCAGAAATAGAATATTGATTCCATCATTATCTAATATAATTTATATTTATTATTAGGTTTCAAATACAATATTACTTATAATCCAAAGTGCATCATATTTTAATAATGGAATACTATCCATTTTAACAATAGAAAATATATTAAATTGAACATTTGTTTATAAAACCTTTTAAATCAATGATTCTATTGGCTATGAATATAAGCATCTAGAAGAGATCACTATAGTTTGATTTGATAATTTAAACACTTTTTAACAGCTTATAAATTTAGAAGTAGTAACATCAAAAAAGTATCAATTTGAGAAAAAAATGCAATTTGTAAATTATGAAGGATATCATACAAAGTTTAAGAAAGGCCCCAAAAAATTATCTAGATGAAAGCAATTATAAATTAGAGATTAGTTTAAAATCGGCAACATTTTACAAATCTTGATTAGATGAATTATTATTTCAAAAAAAGGAGCTGAGCTAGATTATTGATATTTTAGCTAAGAAATAGTGTCAAGTTACTTATCTGATTAATAATATAAAATTCAAAATATAGTAATAGAAATTCAATAGTATTTATAAAAAAGAAATGAATGTAAAAAAAAAATACAATGAAGATTTGTATGCGGTTTTGGATTTACCAAAAGAATTCGATGAATCATTTTTCTAAACCTTCATTTAGATCCTCAAAAGAGAAAAAATTTAAGACTGTCTAGAATTTCTTTCATAAGAAAATAATGAATGGCGATTCAAATAGGATATACAATAGGTAGTACGTTTATCATTTTATAATTAGGAATAGATGGTGAATGCTGGAAATAATTAATTTAAGTAAATAACTAATGTTCTCAAAAATATTAAGGATCATGATTTTAATATTCAAAATTACTCTTCAGAAAAATATTAATATGCTAGGAAGAATTTAATGAAAAAAATGACTCAGGATAATAAGCATATGATTGAATTATTGAAATTTTTTGTTTCTCTGACAGCAATTGATGAAAGATTTATCTAATGCGGATCCAATTCACTTAATGTATTAGTAGGGTTGAAGGTTGATATGAGAGAACATAATTTTGAGAACATCAGGATTAGAGACACTTCTTTAATTGGTGCTAATTTTTTACGATGCAATTTTAATGGATCCAATTTTGATAATGTTGATATTAGTGGGATGAATTTAAACTAAGCTTAATTGTTCAAATGTAAATGGAAAAATATTAAAATCCATGAGCTAAATTAATTAGATGGTCATACTTGTTGTGTTCAATCAATATCTTTCTCTCCTAATGGTACCATATTAGCATCTGGTGGTAGAGATAACTCCATACGCTTATGGAATATTGAGACAGGATAAGAAAATGCTAAATTAGATGGCCATACAAGCAATGTTTATTCAGTTTGTTTCTCTCCTGATAGTACTACATTAGCATCAGGTAGCGCAGATAATACTATCCGTTTATGGGATACTATGACAGGATTATAAAATGCTAAATTAGATGGCCATACAAGCGATGTTTATTCAGTTTGTTTCTCTCCTGATAGTACTACATTAGCATCAGGTAGTGCTGATAATACTATTCGTTTATGGGATGTTAATACAGGATAATAAAAAGCTACATTATGTGGCCATAATGATTATGTTCTATCAGTCTGTTTCTCTGCTGATGGTACTACGTTAGCATCTGGTAGTGATGATAATTCTATCCGTTTATGGGATGTTAAGACAGGATTGTAAAAAGCTAAATTGGATGGTCATTCCCATTGCATCAATTCAGTCTGTTTCTCTCCTGATGGCACTACTTTAGCCTCTTGTAGTTATGATAGCACTATCCGTTTATGGGATTTTATAACAGAAAAATAAAAAGGCTAATTACATGGTCATACAGGCAATATTTATTCAATTTTTTTTTCTCCTNAAAGAATTCGATGAATCATTTTTCTAAACCTTCATTTAGATCCTCAAAAGAGAAAAAATTTAAGACTGTCTAGAATTTCTTTCATAAGAAAATAATGAATGGCGATTCAAATAGGATATACAATAGGTAGTACGTTTATCATTTTATAATTAGGAATAGATGGTGAATGCTGGAAATAATTAATTTAAGTAAATAACTAATGTTCTCAAAAATATTAAGGATCATGATTTTAATATTCAAAATTACTCTTCAGAAAAATATTAATATGCTAGGAAGAATTTAATGAAAAAAATGACTCAGGATAATAAGCATATGATTGAATTATTGAAATTTTTTGTTTCTCTGACAGCAATTGATGAAAGATTTATCTAATGCGGATCCAATTCACTTAATGTATTAGTAGGGTTGAAGGTTGATATGAGAGAACATAATTTTGAGAACATCAGGATTAGAGACACTTCTTTAATTGGTGCTAATTTTTTACGATGCAATTTTAATGGATCCAATTTTGATAATGTTGATATTAGTGGGATGAATTTAAACTAAGCTTAATTGTTCAAATGTAAATGGAAAAATATTAAAATCCATGAGCTAAATTAATTAGATGGTCATACTTGTTGTGTTCAATCAATATCTTTCTCTCCTAATGGTACCATATTAGCATCTGGTGGTAGAGATAACTCCATACGCTTATGGAATATTGAGACAGGATAAGAAAATGCTAAATTAGATGGCCATACAAGCAATGTTTATTCAGTTTGTTTCTCTCCTGATAGTACTACATTAGCATCAGGTAGCGCAGATAATACTATCCGTTTATGGGATACTATGACAGGATTATAAAATGCTAAATTAGATGGCCATACAAGCGATGTTTATTCAGTTTGTTTCTCTCCTGATAGTACTACATTAGCATCAGGTAGTGCTGATAATACTATTCGTTTATGGGATGTTAATACAGGATAATAAAAAGCTACATTATGTGGCCATAATGATTATGTTCTATCAGTCTGTTTCTCTGCTGATGGTACTACGTTAGCATCTGGTAGTGATGATAATTCTATCCGTTTATGGGATGTTAAGACAGGATTGTAAAAAGCTAAATTGGATGGTCATTCCCATTGCATCAATTCAGTCTGTTTCTCTCCTGATGGCACTACTTTAGCCTCTTGTAGTTATGATAGCACTATCCGTTTATGGGATTTTATAACAGAAAAATAAAAAGGCTAATTACATGGTCATACAGGCAATATTTATTCAATTTTTTTTTCTCCTGATGGTACTGCATTAGCATCTGGTAGTGCAGATAATTCCATCCGTGTATTTGATGTTAAGACAGGATTGTAAGTAGCTAAATTAGATGGTCATACAAGAGATGTTTATTCAGTTTGTTTCTCTCCTGATGGTACAATATTAGCATCAGGTAGTTTAGATAACTCAGTCTGTCTATGGGATGTTCGAACAGCATAATAAAAAGCCCAATTATATGGTCACACTAATTCGATCATGTCTGTCTGTTTCTCTCCTGATGGTGCTACTTTAGCCTCTTGTAGTTATGATAACTCTATCCGATTATGGGATACTAAAGCAGGATAACAAAAAGTTAAATTAGAAGGTCATTCAAATTGGGTTTATTCAGTCTGTTTCTCTCCTAATGGTACATTACTAGCATCAGGTAGTTTAGACGACTCTGTTCGTTTATGGAATGTTGAGACAGGATAATAAAAAATGAAATTAGATGGTCATAGTGATGGAATTCTATCTGTCTGCTTTTCTCCAGATGGCGCAACATTGGCATCTTCTAGTTTTGATAAGTCTACCCGATTATGGGATATTAAAACAGGATAATAAAAAGCCAAATTACATGGTCATACTGGTCGCATATATACAGTTTGCTTTTCTCCTGATGGTACTACATTAGCATCAGGGAGTGCAGATAATTCTATCCGTTTATGGGATGTTAAGACAGGATAACAAAAAGAAAAATTAGATGCTCATACTAGCATTGTTTATTCAGTCTGTTTTTCACCTGATGGGAGTACATTAGCATCTGGTAGTTATGATAAATCTATCCGTTTTTGGGATGTTAAAAAAGCATAATCCAAAACCAATTTAGATCGTTATACTAGTCTTATTAATTAAGTCTGTTTTTCTACTGATAGAACTATATTAGCAACTTGTAATGTTGATAACTTGATTTAGTTATGGGATTTTAATACGGAAGAATAAATTTCTACTTCTGACATAAGATATAAAGATTTTCTTACCCAATTTAAAACATAGCCTTAAATGATTTAATTGTTATAAGGTTGTAATTATTAGTCATATTTATAGTTAACTCTCTAGTTACATCTCTTGTTATTGCTCAACATCTTCATTTTGAGGCATATGGTGCTCTGATATTTAAAGGAGAATTTATTATTCAATCAAATTTAGATTTAAAGATGTTATTAAAATAAAGAGGAAGTTTCATTTTAGAAGACTAAATATTGTTAAGATATAATTGATTATATTAAATATATGTGAGACAAATATAAGATATCAATTTATAATACTATTTTAGTTTTTGAGAACAATTTATATTATGAAACTAAATATGAAACTGAAGAAATTTTATTTCAAGAATAATTATTGAAGTTTTAAAGTCCAAATAATTTATTCAAAGGAGTGTTAATCTTGAAGGAGAATTTGTAAATTTTGAGATTTTTTACAATTATTTATAACTAAAAGGATTTTAATTTTAATAGAACCTCTTCATATATCAAATATTTTGATTTATGATTGCACATGGTTTTATTAAATTATTTTTTGATTATAATATAAAATAACTGTAAATACTTGGTTAAGTTTTGTCTGGAAAAATAAACTAGAAACTTCAAATTATTATATTATTCAATTTAACACAAATTTAATTCTCATTATTCATTTCTAAATAAAATGTATAAAGGTATTATTATTCTAATTTAAAAATTATCCACTAGCTCAGTGAAACAAAAAAATTTAAATATTACCAGAAAGACTGATAAATTCTGAATATCTTCTCTAATAGAGAGATATTATTAAATAGGATTCCTCTAAGGAAATAATTTCGTCAAGTAATTGTTTAGGTCTTCTTTTATTATTTATAAAATCATTTTATATTCCTTCATTATATGTCATATGACAAATTTTCGAAATGAATCTGCTTCACAGAAATTTATTTTTTTTATTTAATATCATATTTCATTTTGTCTTAATTGTAAATAAAAGGTGATTAAATGATAGTCTCATCAATTCATGCCTTTTACCCCTAATATCTCTAAAATGGATGGCCTATATTTGATGGTTCTTCTAAACTTGTTAAGCCGTTTTAGATGATACTGATAATCCATACTCTTAAGAAATATCTAATCAAAATTCGATTATAAGAGAGAGAAATATTAAAAACTCTTTTAAAATAATTTTCTGAATTTTGTTACCTGGTTTTCTGTACAGTTTTAGATTAGGCTTGCTTTCAAGAATTACAAACTGGAAAAGATTCAATTGATGAAAAGGAGGAAGACAAAAAGGAATAAGAAAAGTTACTAACTAAATTAGTACATAAATTAGATGATCATTTTATGTAGATTTTAAGCATTAATATCAATAAGAAGAAATTGTTTGTTCTAGAAAAATCTTGTTTTTAATTATATTTGTTTAATTCTAAAGTTAAGACACGGATGTAAATGTAGCAATAGTTATGATAAAGAAGTCATAACAGAATTAAATTAAAAATCGAGAATAAACATTGGACATTTCAGAAGCACCCTTAGACTTACATTAGGATAATTTACTTAAATGAGAATTATTTAAGAAGCTGATAGGTATATTATAAAAATTATTTGAATAACAATTAGC
The DNA here is from genome assembly GCA_905182975.1 of Paramecium primaurelia. NCBI lineage: Eukaryota > Ciliophora > Oligohymenophorea > Peniculida > Parameciidae > Paramecium > Paramecium primaurelia. Next base: position 10,456 of record CAJJDM010000204.1, read on the forward strand.
TAAGGCTAAGAGAATTGGTATGATGTAAATTCTCTAAGATTTTTATAGAAAACTTGTACTTGAATGTCATTAGAATGTATAATGGATACAGAACTTTTAGGGTAGACACAAGTGTGTAAATCAAAATCAAGAATGGACTATCCTTTAGAATCATTGACAGATTGTAAAGTTAAGAAAACAAATTGAATAAATTTTAAGGAATTCAAAGTTAGAAGTTTAATAGGGTCAACTAGGTTGGGCTAAGCGAGTAGCTTAGTAAAAAATTTGGATAGACTTGAAATATTATCATCAAAACAAATATAGAAGCATCATATCTTCGCAGAATAATCTGTTATTATCTACACTAGATATTTTTTTTATCTTAAGTTGTAAAATTTTTTTCTAATAGACATCCAAGATCAAAAAATTGCCAAATGAAAATGTCATCTTTGAAAGAAAAGTGAGAATGATTAAATATTTTCTAAATGATATTAGATATTTTTTTATTGGCAATTATGGTTTAGGCCAGTAAATTAGATTTGGGTGTATTTAACAAGAAATTTTTGTATGTATAAAATTAAGAATTAAATGTAGGATGGCAATTTTATAGTGATAAGTTGGTGGGTAAATTTTCCTTAACATTAAATATCATTTATAAAAAAATAAGTAGACTATGTATATATTTGATATGGATAAATAAGAATAAAAGTCTGGAAAATATAAAGAGAAATTGAATGTATAGAAGAATCCTAATTATATATATATTTAAGAAAAGTTACTTAATGATTATATAATTTAAAAGTAAAGTTATCTAGTGGAGAAATCTGTAGAAAGTCGTTGAAAATTATTATGTTGAGAGTGATGTTACTTTTGAAAGAATTTCTATGAAGCCCTAGAAGATTAATTATGATATACATTATTCAAAATCATAGGTTTGAGTTGTTATATGTTCATTAAAAAACAAAGTTAATTAACTTATTTCTTATAATATATTTTGAATTTAAGATTACTTAAATGACTGTATTGAAATATATGTCAAAACAAATGAGAATCTGGAATCATATTGGACTATAGAAAAATAATCGTAAAGAATATAATAGATACTGTAACTTGGGATATCAAGTATTATTTATAAGCGCATTTCCACCAACTTCTTTTCCTCATGCCATATTTTAGTTGAATAAATGAAGGATTTATAAAGCACAATTAATTGTGAAAAAATGAAGATAAATATAAAGCATCATAAATTTTTCATTTTTAATTTCTTTAAAACCAACGAATTCTTTTGGGTGCAATAAGCCCAGCACTTTTGGTTCTTACTTCTAAATTGAAATTATTGATTTAGAAAGATTTTGATTTAGGCTAAGTTCTTTTGGACAGTATGATATTTTGATGTCTCAATCTACTTTTGAGGAGTTAATTATTAAATTAATAATTGAAAAATAAATTACTAAATTAAGGACTTTTTAATTGGAACTGTTGTTTACTTATAAAATAATGTTTTTTTGGATATATTTAATATGGTAAAACTTAAATTGCCTTAAATTTTCTGTTAAAAAGGATTTAAAATTTTGGTTTATAGTTACATATTATTTTAATAATATTCTCTTCTCACGTTTATCTTAACCCTTTTTTTTAGAAATATAGAATTCTATTTTTATATTCAATCTCTTCATACGTTTAATACCTTGTCTATAATTTTTGGCATTAATACCTTTTTATTCCAAAATCCTTTTTTTTCACCAGACCCTTTTAAAATCAAGATGGAAATTAACAAAAATTTCTATTAATTAATACTTTAATTTAAATTAATCATTCTTATTCATATTGACTTCTTTGTACTAAATCAGAATATTTTTTCACTCATTTTTCTATTCTGTAAGGTTAATTTAAATTAACTGTGAATAGATATAAAATTTTTATTCAAAAACAAAGCTCGTTTTCTATCTTTACCAACTTATTTAGTTTAGGATTGTAGATTTTTAGAGAACTAGAATCTTAAACAGTTCTTATAGTCAATTAATCTTTCTATTATTTTATTTGATTAGATAAATATATTTAATGAAATTTTTGCTTTTGTTTTTCTTATTAGGTTTCTCAGATTTTTCTACATTACCAGCTTCTGATGCTAACGCAAAATTTTCTTAAAATGATCTTTATGTTTTAAGAGAAAAATCTATTATTAGGGGACATTACAAAGATGTAGCTTCGCAGTTCAATGGTGCTTTACTATCCTCAGCAAGAACAATTTCATTTTGGGAATCAGGAATTGATAATAGTCCTTTAAGAAATTTGCTCTATTATACACCCAATTATTTGGTAATTGGGCATGTTGTTGCCTAACTTAGTAAATCAATAATTGTGTAATTTTTATAAGCATATGAAATAAATACTGTAAGATTTTGGATGTGGGATGGTGATACTAGATAAACGGACATTCAAGTTTTTACAATAGCAAAAGATGGTTAGACTGAAAACATTATTTTTGATGGTTTTACCTAACAAAATATAATGGTTGTAAAATTTTCTGATTAATTGGTATCAGGATTGAAATTTTACAATCGAGGAGGGAATACTAAAGGCACATAATCTATGTCAATCATAAAAATATAAGCCTTCTACGCTTTTTGATTATAAATATCCATAAAAATAACAATAATTTCATCATCTGAATAACGAAAGATTTATACAGTGTATTTGTTTGGTTTAATCGGATTCAATATATAATATTGTTTAACTTTATTAATATTTTGAATAGACATTATAATAATTCTATTAATGAAAACCATTCATAATAGTAATTTTTTATAATTTTTAGTATATTTAATCTAAATCTTTTATGAATAATAATATATACAATTTATCATCTTATAGATTTAATACAAAAACTTTATTATAATATTTTAACAGTAAATAATTAAAAGATAAGAATCATTGAATTTGTATCTAACATTAGGAATTTTTAGGGGTTGTAGTTTATATTTTTTTGAAGAATTAGATTGAGTTATTCAATTATAATTTTAAATCTAGAATTTTTTTGTCTTTTAGATATTGACTGAGTATCGAACTAACTCATTTAATAAAAGAATCCATGTTAGGTAGTTTATCATTTTATACCAATTTCATTGCAAATTTAGTTCAAGTTGATATTTTAGTGAGATATTTTTGATTAATATAGAAAATAATTTTGTAGTAAATTATATTCAATCAATCTTGAAATAATTTCGAAATTTTATTTCAATAAAGTAAAAATAATTTACCTACTGCATCTATTTTGGCAAAGAGCCCAAAAATTCTCTATAAATCTAATAAATCAATTTACAAAAATTTATGAAATTAAAATATCACTTTGAAATTAATTTCGCCTTAGAATATGGATTTTAATTCATTTATTATCTTCATAATATTAACAATGTATTTATATTACTTGAGATATCAAAGCATAAGTTTTTATAAATTTAATTAATAATTACATTCTAATTAAAAAATAGTCCTGTTTCTTCTTTATATATCTGATCTATTATTTATAACACTAATAATTTATAAAATAAAAATTCATTTTTGATGTTTTTAGTGATTTATTCATTTCCTAATGCTTTATTTGCTCTAACAGCTGGTTAAGATGGATCCAGGCCTATAGAAAACAAATTATAAATTTTCAATCCAGTTTTGGTCAGAGCAGCTCTTTGTAAAATATCTGTTGAATTTAGAATAATTTGACTAACATCATTAAATATTATCTTTTAAATTCTTTTAGTATGAATGATTTGAATATATGAGAGTAATTTCAGATTCGAAAATCGGCATATTTTGGTTAAATAAATAAATTAATAATATAAAGTAAATTTGAGACTCCTCATTTGAGAGATAAAATAAATTTTAAAGTTGAGGACAGATTGAAATTTATTTTCCTTATAATATATTGAACTTTCTGACTTCCCTATCATAGAAGAAATATAAACTTTCTTCAAACCTTCTTAAGTCTATTACCTGATTAATATTAGTTCAAATTTCAATATTTTAGAATATACTAAAGAGTTCTTCACTTTATTGTAAAAATGACTTTATTTAATGTTTACTGTTGATCTATCTTCTATGAATTTAGATATACTTGAATGATAAATAGTAAAATTCTATAAAATAATTAACATAAATTAAGAGGTGTATTATTTATTATATTTACTAATTTTAGAAAATAAAAAATCAAGAGATTAGTGATTAGAATCTTAAATTATATCAAATGTAATAATGAAATTATCTAATTTTGAATTATTTTTCAATCATTTCTCTTTATTCTTGCCTTTTGTATAAAGTTTCAAATCTTGTTTATTAATATCAATTTTTAAGGCGAAATCTATTGAATTTAAGGTATAATATCTAATACTTTTGATATCAATTAAAAAGTTATCAAAAGAGAACCTTTTAAAAATTATTCAATCTCATTGTTGTAACTTTTTAATAGTTTGTATTTATTCTAGGATTAATTATTATTTTGTAAATTCTTAACATATCATTTTACTATTTGTGTTATTAAATATATCTTTATTTATGAACTGAAAAACGAAATTATAAAACTATTAATTATAATAATTAATACCAATCCCTTTTATATATAATAATACATTAAGTAAATCTATCATAATATCTTAGATGATTTAATAAGCAAGTAGTTTTGTTAAGTTACTTATCTATAAGTAATGATTTCACAGTTGCTTTTAACCTCTTCGTTGTGCTTACCTTTGTAGAAAATTAATTTAATGTAGTATCATTAACATTTAACTTAATATTAATATTAATTGATAACAGTTCTTATGACATTTAAATATATATTCTTTACACTAGGTAGATATTTCAGCACATTTAACTAAAATAGAATATGACTTTGGAAAATATGTATTTACCTATCTTAAGAGAGGAAAGAAATAATTAAATTATATTTTATTTTTTTAATAAATAATGAATTCTACTTTATTAGAAAAGTTTATTACATTCTAGCAAAATTAGATTATTAAACTTTTATCCTTACATATTTTTAACAACATTGAAGCTCTTCTAAAAAATAACTGATTATGAAAATTTTAAGTGATAGTTCTTATTATTATAATTAATTAAGAGTGTATTCATTAAAAAATTACTTGAGACTAATGTAATAAAATAATTAAAAGAGGTTTAAGCATTTCTTTCCAATATAGTCTATTTTATAAATGTGAGAGGTGACAATTGTTAGGGAGCCATAAGCATATAAAGTTAAAAAAAAAGTATGTTTTTCTCTACATAAATTGTAAATTTTGTTTCCATAATTCTAAATTATCCTTATTTTTCTGTTTTAGGAATTCATATCAACCAAATAATAGAATAATATACGAATTATATATTTTTGTTGTTAAAATGGAAAGTAATTTAAATGGGTATATATAGTGCTTCCAAACTCAATTTGATATTGGTCTGTTGGTCAGTCAACAAAAGGGGGTCAATCCTATGGTTAGAGTCACTCCCGACTCCAAACATGGACTCTGAGTTCAGATCTTTGAACCTCCCCTCACCTACTGATCACCGTCCCGCTCTGAAAAGACTCTCCAAAACATTAATGACAAAGCATTTCCTCCATAAAATTAATGAATTTTATTATTTTTGAAATAGATAATGTTTAAAATATTAGACAAATTTATGCATAAGAGGGCTTTCAGACTTGATGATCTTTGAAACCCTTTTTGAGCAGAAGACTAGCCTATTTTTCCAAAAACCAGGACAACAGAAGCACTTAATTTTTAAAAAGCAAATAACTGAAGAGAATAAGCACTAATAAACTAGTTAAAGAATGAAAACTCATATTCTAGACTTGAAGTTGAGAGTCATTTTGAAAGTGCAGGTATATTCAACTTCTTGAACGGCTTGGAGCCATATTCTCGTTTTCAAAATATGCCCATGCCCTTTGAGATACAGAAACAACTATTACGTTGGTCCAAAGACCTTAAGATGGATTAGTCACATTATGGAGCGTGTACCCTCCCTAATATAAATCCATTAGCCCTGTGTTATGAATTGTAAAGACGAACTTGTTGTTAATTTTTGAAAACTTTTATTACAGTGTAATCAATTTTATGCCTTATGAATGATGATTTACGTCGGATATTTGAAAGACACAATTTATATCAAATCATATATTTTATTCATACACACACTTGATACGATATCAATTTAATTTAGCTCAATCTTCAGATAACCTTTCTTATTTACCATTCAAATTTTATCAGGGTTGTCTTATTAAGATATTATTCACATTCAAAAAAGCTTAATAGTGGAATTTCTAAACATAGGCTTCAAGGCCCACTCTTTTTATTATTTTTCCAATTCTAGATTAAAAAAAATTAACATTATGCAATTTTAATGTTATAAGTATTAACTTAGGAAAAAGAAAAAAAATTTTCTGAAAGCATTATGTTATCATAAAGTTCTACTTCTATTTACAGCCTCTCTATATGTATACTTCTCTAATAACCCGTATAATCTGTAAACATAAACCTTAATACAATTTAAATATGCCATGTTTCTAAATTTTTGTAATCACTTAATCAACCTTAACAAAATTTGATATATATTTGAAGTATATGAATTTATTTTCAAATTTAAATATGGTTTCCGAACTACACATATTTTATTTACGATTGTAAGAAATATCATTTACTCCAAATTATTATTTCCTAAATTATAATTCTAATCTGTTTAAAAACCATACTAAACTCAAATTTAATTATATAACAGGCTTAATATTTTAGAAAATTATATAAAATAGCTCCACTTTTCCTCTTTCTAATTAAAATCTTTTCTCCATACAATAGATTTTTATACTTCAGTTTTCTATCCTCATTCCAGTAACAATTAATATTATTTAATCACAATAAACAGACCACTAACCTACTTTTTTTAAAGCTTCCTATAGCTATGGCTTTATTCGTAGAACTTTAATTCAATAATTAAAATTCCGAAGACTTCTACAAATGCTAATATTTAACTATTAACAAAATGTCTTGATTTATTGTAAAAATAATATCAAGTTTAATTTTGCCTATCTAATGAACCTAAAGCCAATCATAATTATAAGAATTACACTCTTATAGAAGTTCAAAAAAAAAAGAAGTTTTAAAGATGCAATGAATTGAAAAAAGAGGATTGAAGTTATTCATTTGATTAAATAATAATTATTTTGTGTTATTTTCCAATATACTGTTTTGATTTTAAATATTAATTTTAAAATTAGAAACATTTTACCTATCAATTAAATACAAGTTATTATTAAACCTTGGCTGAAATAATATATTGCAATCATTTCAGATAAAAAAAATATTAAGTTTCACATAGAATTCCAAAATTCAACAGGACTTAGATTTTCCAAAAACTTACTTTATTAATGTATATTAAATTAGCTAATTCTAACCTCTGAAAAATTAAGAGTGTGCTTGCTCAGAAAAATTATAGTGAAAACAAAAAACTGAGTTTCTGAACATCTTTATTAACAGAAATTTTGTAACCTATTATTACTAAGTTTAGAGTTATAAGTCCACAATCAAATTCGGGGAGAGAATAGAATTAATGAAGGGTATTGCATTTTTATCAGATTTTCTTTTAATTCTCAGAGTGAGATTTAAATATGTTTTTTAGCCTATTAAATACGCATAGTATGTGAATTTGAAGTGTCACAAAAGCTTTTCACCATTACTAAAATATCTATGATCATTATTGTATTTGGATTGTTACATGAAAATATTGTATTGGTACTAATCTACCTTTCAATAATTTTCTAAATGTTATAAACATATATGAATTGCTTTTGAATGCTTTTGATGTTTTTTTTACTTATCATAGTTTATAATTTGTTGATTTTTTAATAAGCTACATAATCATATCATAAGGAAAATTGCACAATTAAATAAAAATTTAAGATTAAAATTATTATTCATCAAATTTATTTAATATTCCAAGTAGGAAAATAGTAAGCAATCTAATTAGATTAGAATGCACTTCTCGATTTTTTTGAGGCCACTTTTGCAATTGAGAATAGAGAAATTCAGAGATTTATAAAATTTGTTTTAAATCCTAAAAACAATTCTTTTCAATTTTCCCTAAGGAAGTTAAGTTTATTATATATTTTAGCACATATGCAGAGTAATGATTTAAACAGTCTATCTACAAAATGTCAAATTATACATTGTGAATAAATAACTCATTACAATCCTTAGAATTTTTCAATTTGAAAGTTTGCATAGTAGAAATCCCAATTTTACTTAACTAACAATGGATTTTTACCATATTCGTAACAAAGGCTAATAAAAAAAAACTATTAGTTTGAATTCCCAATTAATATTTTAACAAAATGGATTATATAATTTTTTCACTTGGAAAAGTAAATAATCAGGCACTACATAAAGTATATAAGTTTTTTTGAGATTATTAATTTTTCAGGCATACCCTTATCTGATCTTGGAATAACAACAGAGAATTTAGAGAATATGTAAAATTATAGCAAAATAAATAATTAATAAAGATTGATAATAAATGACAGATCATTTAGATGTAATTTTATAATAAATACCATGATAAATAGAAGTTTGAAGAAATAAATATTAATTTATTAACTTTTGTTTATTTAATGCTTACAATCATTTTTTATTGATCCTCAAACTGAATATTATTGTAACTATTCAGAATCTATATTATTTCTACTTTCTTATATTAATATTATTATAAAATAGTTTTATATATTAAAAGTCTTTATAAGAATGTACTCAATTTAAATCCATTATTTATAAGATGATGTAAACAAATCAATTGAAATATAATGATAATTCATACAATAACTTTTATATTTAGAATTAGAATTCATTTTTGAATTGTTATAATAATTAGTTGATTTTAAATTCAAATGATCTAAAATGTACACTTTATTCTAAGTAAGAATTCATTTATTAAGAATTTAAATTTAAGAACTACTGTTTAGATATTTGATATTTCGAAATTATTCCCCCAATTAATAAATAGAACTCTTGTTAAAGTAAATCCATTTATATATTCATCCTATTAATTAAATCATCACATTCCTTTTCAATACTTTAAATATGTACAAATAATTTAGGCAATTCTTCTTAATATTGAGGATGAGAAACATTAATTCCATTTTTATCCATTAAATACAATATAACCTCTCTCCTTTACAAGATTCATCAAAGCATACTAATTTAACATTTTTTCTAATGAACATCTAATAAATATAAAAATAATTAAAAGGAAAAGTAGCAATATCTGGAGTGTTTTATCAATTCTATCTTAAATTATACCTTACCTACAATAAATGTGAAACCCCTTAAAAAGTTGAAATTGAAGTAAAGAAAAAAGAGAAATAATAATGGAGACGAAAGCGAAGAATACATGATGGATTTTGATAGTTATTATCCACAGAGGGAAAATTAGTGAGTAACATTAACAAAGAGCAAACTTCAAACACATTTTAGAATAGCATTTATCTATTGATAAAGATGATTTATTAAGATTCTTAGAAGGAAGTATCAAAAACAGAAAGGAAAAGTGTAAAATATAGAATAAACATTAGAAGCTAGGAGATATTTAATTACCTATGATTGCAAATGATTAATGATTATTTTCATATCTAATTTTGATAAATTGATTCTTTCACTTAAAGACAACTATATAATTAACAGCTGTAAGATTATATTTTTAAAGATATAATTTTATGTTAAAATATATAGAAATTAACAATTAAAAAGATAGTAGTGTATTTACAAACAACTAAATCTAATTTTTTATTAAAATTTGCAGTCAATTATGATATTTTTATATATTATCATCGTAATGTAGTTTTAATCAATTATAGACATTAGTATATAAGTTTAAATATCAGCTGAATGAAAGTTATATTATGAATATTTTTTAAATTGATAAAGTATGTTTAATGAATTTAATTTATTATTTACTTTTTATTGTAAAATAAATAATACATTTTAATAAAAAAAAAATATAACGTAATTGATTTAATTTTTCAATTTAATCTTGAATTTTTCAGGAGTAAATAATAATTTTGAATATGATAAATTACATTGGTTTTATAACATTTC
>CAJJDM010000204.1:21698-44200 GCA_905182975.1 Paramecium primaurelia
TATTATGAATATTTTTTAAATTGATAAAATAAATAATACATTTTAATAAAAAAAAAATATAACGTAATTGATTTAATTTTTCAATTTAATCTTGAATTTTTCAGGAGTAAATAATAATTTTGAATATGATAAATTACAATAGTTTTATCACATTTCCTTTTAGTTCTTCATATTTCTTCCATTGAATAAGGATAATCTTAATATGTAGAGTTCAGTTATAAGATTCAACTGTTAATAAAAATACTCCTTATTTATTAATGTTGTAGATGTATCTCTTTGGATCATAATTCATGTACACTGATATAAATTACAGTATTAAGTTATTATTTATTTTTTACTTGATGTTGACACTGTTAAATTTAATACAAAAATACAGCATAAATTGATTGAAAATATATAATTAGGTTAAATGGTATCTAAAAAAATAAGAATAATATTTTTTTTATTTTTAAATCATGTTACATTTTTATGAAATTTTCATATGTCACAAAAAAACATAAGTATACAAATACCAGGAGAAACTACAGGTGCTTCTAACACCTTTAAATCAATTTAATATTTAACAGATTTTAAATGACAAATGCAGTTCAATTGCTTTCCAAAATATTTTGAATTACAGGAAGATATATAAAATGATTAATGAAAAATATTTAAATAATAATATGAAATATTTGTCTAAAGATATTATTATTAGCTAATTAGATATTTCATAATCATAAAGCATATCTGCTTAAATTTTAATGCAAATAGTTTCCAAAATATATATTCTTGAAGGTAAGTTAAAATTAAATGATTACATTAAAGTAAATTTATACAGGTGAAATCTTGTGTGTAACGAGATAAAAGCTTAAGATTAAATAATAAAAAATGTAATTATAAATTGATTTTACATTAGAAGGATATCTATCAGTAATGTTATCATAAAGTAAAAATAAAAGAATCATATTAAATTGTAAATTATACCTTTAGATTGCATTAATAATTATTAGATGAATGTTATTGACACTGATTGAAATTAAATAAGATTTAAATTTAAGCTAGCAATTTGAATTTGAATTATTAATATAATTTCCTTGAATTATGTCTTTTAAACTCGATTTATTCAAGTAGGATGAAAAAATAGAAAGATTGATTGTCTCCTTTTAATTTTTGCAGCAAAACTAATAAGATCACAAGTGGAAAGATTATGTCCTTAAATCTAAAGATAATAGGAACTTAGTGCTGGAATGGATAAAAATAAGAATCTAAATGGATGAAGGATGACAAGATGGGGTGATTGAAATTCAGAGAAACGAAGTCTTCAAAGAAATTTGAAATGTAGAGTCAATTTATATCATTAAATTAAAAATTTTTAATAGCCTTGATGATTTTAAAATTCTTATTTTAGTATTTTATGGGATTTTTATCAATGTTCTCTAATGAATAAAAGTTCAGTTGCTTCAGGGCTTAACATGGAATATTAAATGTTAATAAGCAAATAATTATCAAAATTCAATCATCTTTATAGTTTTTCAAACTGGAAGTATTCGATACATAATTTAATTGCACTGCCATTCTTCCAAACTATTGAAAAAAAAATTGATTTATTGATTTTAATATTCTGATGAGATAGATTTTTTATTACTTCTATCCTTTGTATCAAAATTGCCATAATAAACATTACAATAATTCTTTAAAATTAATAAAATACACTGAAAATAAGGCATTCATTGTCAATAAAAGTATTAATCCAGAACATTTGATTCTTATTGAAACAAAAATAATCCTTTTCTTTTTATTCTGGCAAATTAATTCTTTCTATATATTTATTTTAATCAGAAGTCGATTTGAGCTAAGCTGCTATAACATATGTTGTATAATTTTAATATCTTAAGTTAATTATGCCGTCTTTAATTCTAGATTTAAGAATACAATCGTTCATTTTAGAAAAGCCTGATTGTATTTTCTCTATATTTTCTTTTTTGACTATCTAATATTTTTCAATTAAAAGTTTTTTTTAGATAAAGACAATCTGGATCTTAGAATAAAAGTCGATTTGAGTATTCTTAAATTCCATATACAATGAACAAGTCAAATTGCATTAAATCTATAACATTGGGTTTCTAAATAGAATAAATTTCTTCTTTTTTTTAAGATACTCTGCTGTTATATGATTTCTTTAATTTCATACTAAATTTGCTAGTTTTGAGAAGGTTTATTGAAAGTATTCTTATATTAATTCTTAGAGCATCAAAATAAGCAATACACTCAAGTCATTCAATAAGGAATACAATTATAGTAAGTTTTAGATTTATTCTACTGTTCTAACTCTGAGTGACTTAAGGAGTTTTCCTAAAAACCGTATGATTCATCTACTCTATAATAGCATTTTTATGGATCTCAAATTTTTAATTGATAAAAAATGATTTTTTTATTAATATTAAGTTTTTTTATTTAATTGAAAGGTTTTTATGTTTATAATTTTATCAAAATCATTAAAAAATACTAGGTCTAAAGTATATGATAAAAATTAATCAAAAATTTAATTATGGTATTTGTTCATTATTAATTTTTAGATAAATAATAACAAACCCTCTTTTTCTTAAAATAACATTATCTGCATTATTTTTAATCCAAAACAATAACAATTTTAAATGCCTTNAAATTCAATCATCTTTATAGTTTTTCAAACTGGAAGTATTCGATACATAATTTAATTGCACTGCCATTCTTCCAAACTATTGAAAAAAAAATTGATTTATTGATTTTAATATTCTGATGAGATAGATTTTTTATTACTTCTATCCTTTGTATCAAAATTGCCATAATAAACATTACAATAATTCTTTAAAATTAATAAAATACACTGAAAATAAGGCATTCATTGTCAATAAAAGTATTAATCCAGAACATTTGATTCTTATTGAAACAAAAATAATCCTTTTCTTTTTATTCTGGCAAATTAATTCTTTCTATATATTTATTTTAATCAGAAGTCGATTTGAGCTAAGCTGCTATAACATATGTTGTATAATTTTAATATCTTAAGTTAATTATGCCGTCTTTAATTCTAGATTTAAGAATACAATCGTTCATTTTAGAAAAGCCTGATTGTATTTTCTCTATATTTTCTTTTTTGACTATCTAATATTTTTCAATTAAAAGTTTTTTTTAGATAAAGACAATCTGGATCTTAGAATAAAAGTCGATTTGAGTATTCTTAAATTCCATATACAATGAACAAGTCAAATTGCATTAAATCTATAACATTGGGTTTCTAAATAGAATAAATTTCTTCTTTTTTTTAAGATACTCTGCTGTTATATGATTTCTTTAATTTCATACTAAATTTGCTAGTTTTGAGAAGGTTTATTGAAAGTATTCTTATATTAATTCTTAGAGCATCAAAATAAGCAATACACTCAAGTCATTCAATAAGGAATACAATTATAGTAAGTTTTAGATTTATTCTACTGTTCTAACTCTGAGTGACTTAAGGAGTTTTCCTAAAAACCGTATGATTCATCTACTCTATAATAGCATTTTTATGGATCTCAAATTTTTAATTGATAAAAAATGATTTTTTTATTAATATTAAGTTTTTTTATTTAATTGAAAGGTTTTTATGTTTATAATTTTATCAAAATCATTAAAAAATACTAGGTCTAAAGTATATGATAAAAATTAATCAAAAATTTAATTATGGTATTTGTTCATTATTAATTTTTAGATAAATAATAACAAACCCTCTTTTTCTTAAAATAACATTATCTGCATTATTTTTAATCCAAAACAATAACAATTTTAAATGCCTTTATCTCTAATGTATTATTTTATTTAAGTTTATACATAACTATTTCAAAACATTTCATTTTATATGGTTAATTCAAAATCTTAATTTTAAATTTACTTTCTATAGAGAATATTAAATAGAATAATTTAATATACATAAATATCATTTTAAATTATTTGTTAATATAGCCATTATTAAATGGATAGCTCATCCTATTCTTCAAATATCTAAAAAAAGCTAACTAAATTCTTCCTTACTGATGCTTAGCTACAGAAACTTTTAAAAAAAATTTGAGAATCAGAATAACAAACCAAATGAAATCAATAGTGGCTATTAATAGCAATAACTTTTCTAATAACAGTGAAATTATCCTAAATATAAGGGTTTGTAATTTAATTACATATACAAAGCATTTTGAAAAAATACTAGTTAATAAATCAATTCTAAATTTTTATATGCTCTCAGAAGATAATAACATACACTATTGATAAATCCTTTACAGATCATATAAAAAAAGTCTTATCACAATTAAGGAATTCGAATAAAAAACTAGAAAATCAATAGGTTTTAAAAGAGTACATCTTTTATGATAATTTTAATTTGACATTTAAAGATAGCATAAAATGAAAACATAGATGTTCTTGGTGTATCCTTGAGGAATGAAGTGTCAAAATTAACATAATATAAAATCTATTAGATAGCCTAAAATTGTTATTACGATTGTTTGCTTAAGTACTATCAAAATTAAATCATACAAAAAAATGAAATTAATAAAATGTATTAAATGAATATTTATTTAGATTATATTTTACATCAGATTAATAATTTATGAACAATTGGAATCTTGATAATGAACTTTATCTTTTTGAATTATACAATAATGAAATTTTGATGATGTCTGACCTAGAGAAATTAAGCTAAATCAAGCAATAATTACATTTAGTTTAGTAGATTTGTTCAAGATCTATTGAAAACGAGATCAATAATTCTATATTAAAATAAAAAATTATATTTTGTAAATATAATAAATTTAATTCATTATTCTTTATAATCTTTTTTTAAAGTATTAATTACTTGAATTTAATCATAAGAATGGTATTGTAATACTAATAACACAAAAGCTAGCGTTTAAATCTTTCCTCAATAATGGAGCTTTAAGCTATGAATAATTACATCAATTAATGATATATTTTGAAATAACTTTTAATTTAAAACTGAGTTGAATTTAAATAATTTAACCTCAATTAACTAAAAGATCCTTCTTTAGCATCTTTAAATATAAGAATTCTTACTTAATTTTACTTATCAATCTATTTTTTATGAGAATTACTCTATTACAAGATAATTAAAATACTTTTTTATTAATATTAAATTAGTTAGATGAAAAATAATTTTTCCAAATTCTTAAATCTATCAAAGACTATAAATTAACATTGAATTAATGATCCATTATCTATTATTAGTCAACATTCATACTAGATTTTTTAATTTTTTTAATGAATATATAAATTATAATATTGTATATTATATAAAAAGATGCTTGTTTAAGTATTCTAACAAAAGAAATAAGTTTTACATAGAAAATTGATAATTTTATGAATTACTTTAAAATAAATACTATATTCATTATTAAATTTAAATAAAAGAGCAACAATATGCTAATGGTTAGATAATAAATGTTAAGATTTTAAACGATATGTTGCTAGAATTTATTTACAAGGTTTATTTATTAATATCAATTATTTGGACTTGTAAAACTAATTCAATAGATTCCTGTCTATTTTATTTAATGCAAGGTAAATAACAATATAAATTCATAAATTAATAATTGGTCTAAAGTTGAACATATCTCCAGAGCTTCAATCTTCTATTTTAAATAATTTTGTTTGTAATAAGTAATTTAAAAAAATAAATATGAATAATTATTGGAAAAAACATAACAAATTTTAAGATTTATTTTGTTCAGATTATATTAATATTTGGAGATGTTTTAAATAAGATTAAAGATATTTAATATTTTATATAAATAAAGATTATAGTGTAAATAGTGTTTATGAATAGAATTCTTGTATTAATAAATTCATTGTATACTTATCATTATAGCATTATTTAACTAACATTTTTTCAAATATAAATTTTAATTTATGTAATAAATTATTAAATAGAGATTTTAGATGTAGAATTAAGTAATTTATAATGCAGTTATAAAATTTATAATTTATCTAATATTATTTTTTATTAAATTGTCTTTATTACCTATTTTTTTCATATATATTGTATAAGTTAATATCTTAATTGCTAAAACTTCTATCAAAAAAAAGTCAGTTGTACATTATTTTTATGTTATATGATCTGTGAAACTAATAGCTAGATAATTTTCTCAAAACAGCATTATGGATATAACAATGCTGTAATTATTTTTAATAAAGTATTTATATGACTAAACAACAATAATTAGAATTCTTTAAATTCTCAATTATAATTTATTCAAATAAATATTTGCTATTGGATGGATTAACAAAATCAAAGTTAAAGAGTTGTAATCTGTAGCGAATTACCAGAAAATCCTATAGCCACTAAAATGACATAAAAAGAAGATAAAACTTGTGGAGGAAGATTTAGATGGAATTTGATAATTAATGGTATCATTATTATTATGGCTGCCTTTCCTTTCTATCTACCCTTAGAAGCAACTTTGGGAATTAATTGCTTTTATGCTTCATTATGGATGATATTTACTATCTTGGCTGCTCTAACATAATCAAAAATTCATTAAACAATGAAAAAAATATAAAATAACATGGAATAACCTTCACTTCCAAATAGTTCACAAATTAAATTTATTTTAATAACTTTCATATACAAAGAACCTTTAGAATTACTTTTGAAAACCCTTCAAAATGTTTCACAACAAAGAATTGCCAAAGAGATAATAATGTTAGTATGTATGGAAGAAAAAACACCAGATAAAGAAACAAAAATTAAGTCAGTTTATGAATAATTCAAAGACTGTTTTGGTTAATTAATTATAACTGTTCATCCTTATGGAACACCTGGAGAAATACCAGGTAAATGTTCTAATAATAATTATGGTATTAGATCTGTCTTAGCTCATCTAAAAAAAAGTGATCCTAATCTTGATCCAAATAAGTATTTTGTAACTAATTTTGATGTTGATACAATCTTTCATAAAAACTTTCTTGATATCTAAATGATGAATATTTTATAAGAGAAAGACAGAAATAATTTTGTTTGGTAACCAATTTTATTTTATAATTGGGGACTTGATAAACTTAGTGTTTTTACAAGAATAACAGGATTAGCTAGAAATATGTTAATGATGGGAGCACTTATACCTTTTAACATAAATATTATGAGTGTATATACTGCATCATTATAATTATATATTGAAGGAGATTTTTGTCATCCAACTTATTAAATGGAAGACATAATCTGTTATATAAGATGGCTTACCTTAAGTAAAAGATCTCTTAAAATCAAACCAATTTATTGCCCTACTATATCAGGTCCTACATCTGGTTCAACTATATGGTAAGAATTTATTGAATGGGTAAGATAGAATAAGAGATGGAGTGTAGGATCAGCTGAAGTTTTCCATTATTTTATTATTAAAGCTTCAAGAATTAATTTTTGCTCAGCTTTTCTATGGGCTTGTAATTATCTTAATTATTATGCATCATTTATTTGTGTTTAAAGTTTATTATTAATAACAACAACTATTAGACTCTTTGCTATGGAAACTGATCCTATCCTATAATAGTATTTTATTATACCTCTAATTGCAGTGTATATTTGCCTTTTCTTTATGATTTTTATGAACAAAATTGCAGTAAAATATCTTTTAAAAGATATTGTTATAGAAAAAATACCTATTTGGAAAGATTTCTTTCATTGGATATTAAGTCTAATAGTCATGGTTGGATATGGATTAACAGTGTTTTATGGATTCTGGGAAATATTCTTTTGTGGAAAAGGTGTCTGCACTCATGAGCCATCAAAGAAAAAAGTACTTGATAATATAGTCTAACGTAAAGATGAAACAACAGTTCCCATATAAGAATTATAAACTGAAAAATGAATATTAAAACTATTTTCAGTTTTATTAGAAAATTTATTATTGTTTCTTATTTTAATTTTTTAATTGTTTTTAATTAATTTATTGCCTCAAGTGATTTATTAATTTCCCTTCAAAGTTTGCTAAAAAACATCATATTTAATAGTTATTTATCGATAATTAAATTCAACTAAGTGGAATTGCTTGATTAAAATGATCAATGTACTAGACACGTGGTTTTTAAAACTTGTTATATTTATTAAGGATTTAAAGAATTTAAATACTCTCTTCTTACAATTTGAAGTGTTAAATATTATTACCTTTTAAATTCCTGTTTCTAATATTTCAAAAACATAACATACTAAGATCATTATCAATTACATTTTTTAAACATTGTTATTGTTCCATATTTGTTTGATCAATATCACTTTTAAATCAAGGTTTTCATTCTCTTACATAATATCCTCCTATTATTTTAATTTCTCTTCATTTCTACATTTTAATCAAAAAATTAACTTTCATAATTATTTTCCATATTCCCTCTCCTATTGAAGGTTTTGGATATATCCTAAATGAATTTAAAATAAATCAAAATTATATATAATGTTTGATTTATCAAGTATAGTGTAGATAACCTCATTTTCTTTAGTAATTGTTACACTGAATTTGATTTCATCATAACTAAAAACATAATATTAAAAATAATCAAATATGCAATACATTTATTTCAAATTGCTTTTTTAATAATTCTTTTTTAGCTTTATCCTACTTAATAATTCTTAAATTCATGTATTAATTTAAAAATAAAAAAACGAATTTAATTGCTTTCCTATACAAATTATATATTTTACTTAATTATAACAATATTTGATAATTTAGTATAATATGAATTCTTTTTGATATATTTCTGATATAAAATATTTACATCTGAACTTTTAAATGAACCCATATTTCTATTAAGTATATAATATCTCCTTAGTTTCAAAATTATGAAATAACTCAGCTAAATGATGAATTAATGATTTAATCGTTTTTTTGATGTTATACCTATGAGTATATTTAGAATTTTTTTTGTATTTAAGTATTTCTTAATGACAAGTTATCCTTCAACAAAATAAAAATTCTGATAAGATAGTAAAACTTATATTATAATAAATAAGAATCATAAAAATACCTATTATAATTAAACACCAAAAATTGAAATAAATTTTATAATTATACTATTATTATAATTCATTAAAACAAAATTTCTCATCTTTCGCTTTATCCAATATCCACATGTACTAATTTTTATACCATTTCTATATTCACCATTATAATAGACTTACAAATATTTTCCAAATATATCACTCAGTTCTATCCATTTACCATTCCTCCAACTGTTTTTCGTTGTAATCTCCACTACCACTATAAAATAATGCTTATTTTAATAACATTTTATTATCTTAATGAATATCATTCCAATTTGCTGTATATTTTCCAACTTTTAAATTGTTTCGACTCTATTATCCTATCCATTAAAGATTTTAAGGTGTTCTAAATTAGTTAACACTTCTGATATTTTTAAAGTGTTTTCCATTTAATCACTATTATATTAATTAAGATATATATTTCATTCATTTATCTTTAGTGTAGATGATTTAAAATTTGTTTATACATAGACAATCCTAACACATATAATACTTTAAAGCTATCTAATTTTTTTCTTCCACTCGTTCAAATTGTCTTCTTTAATCTAATTTTTAAATGATGAGTAATAATTATACTCCTATATAAACTATCTTAGATTTGATTTATTTTTATAGAGAGGATTAATCTATTAGACTCCTAACACTCTTAACCATTATTTCAACATTCTTCATGGAAATCATTTCGTATTATTATTGATATAATGCAATTGCTCTATCATTTCCTTCTTCCAATCTAAATTTTCTAATTCTCTTTCTAATCTCTACAGGAGATTTAATAATGAAACTATTTTAACTGAGTAATAGACTCAATTATTCTTCAGGTAATTTTTCACAATCCTGATATTTTTCATAATTTTCAATCAAATCTTATCCTCTTTTTAAGTCCAGATAACTTTCTTTTTAGGTCCTTCATATTAATATTTATCTTAATTAGTGTCTCCTTCTGCTACTTAATCTTAGTAATTTTTTAGAATAGAATCTTTAGTTGCAGCATGAGGAAATCTGAAAAGAATTCTACACTCATTAATCTATTAATTTTGAATAGTTAAAAAAGCTGATTCCTTTTCTTCTAAATAATTAGATTAAGTTTAAGAATTCACTTTTATACTAATTAATATGAAATATAATTACTGTTAGTTATTTATTTTAAATGATTGAATTGATTATATATAGAAAATCTAATTAAAAAAAGATCCAATCTGCTTTTAGAGTATCAAGAATTCTTTGAAAATATTTATAAATTGCAATATTAAGTTCTGATGAATTGTTTAATAATTTGCTAATAATAATAATTATTAATATACTCTTCTTTGATTAAAAAGAAATATTTTTCCAATACTTTATAATCAACTATGATTGCAAATTCTGAAACAAAATTACATCTTTTTTTCTTTATAAATAGATTAATCATTTTCAGTTTCATTTTCATCATCTACTTCTTCTTCATTTTCCTCATCATCTTCTTCCTCTTCTCTGATGCATTTTCTTCATCAGGAACTTTTTCAATAATATCATTATCTTCTTCATTATGTTAATCTTGTTTTCTTTTTCTTCCTCTATTTGCTTTATTTTATTATTTTTTGATTTTCTTTTTTAATAATTTATTTGTTCTTATTGACCATGCTTTTCCTTCGGTATGTAATTCTAATAGATCATAATATAAAGCTGTTAATTTAGCTAAGGTAGATAACATTTAATCATTAAATAATCCAAATTGACAATATCAATATCCAATTGATATAGCCTTTGCTATTTCTTAAGTTGCAATAGTTTATAATAGTATTTAACTATTTATTCTATCTGTTTATTCAAGTGCAAGTGATAATTCTCTTACAATCATAAGAAATACAAATAGAACATTTATAACAGAAAAGAAAATTCTATAATTGGAATTCATATTTCTAAGTTAAGTACTTTCATTAATCAAATTACTATATTTAAAATTAAATTAAGTAATTTAAAGTGCTGCTTAAATAGAAACAAATTCTGATGATTATTATCCTTCTTTATTTTATTTACAATGAAATCGAATAAGTTTTAAGAAATGTGATATCAAAACAAAATAATGGACTTTATCATCAGAATCTACAATCTCTTATTCATTTCAATAAAAGCTTAATCAATTAATTTTCTAAAACAATGAGTCAAGAAATCTATAGTTGAATGTTTCAATTCTTCTTTAAAGTTTTTCTCCTTCTCTGCAGCATTAAGATCAATAGTTAGAGGTTTTACAAAAATTGTTTTTATTTTCATCTAAGTGCTCTAATTTAAGGTTTTTATCATTAATTTGCTAATTTATTTACTAAATTTTAATGGAATGGTTAACTACTTATCTATCCAGATTGAGAGAGAATTCCTTTAGTAACAAATAATCCTGGAAATCTTAAATGTCTGTTAGGAATAGTACTTAAATGTTATTATTTCTATAATCTATATTATTAGGCTTATTTAAAATAAGTTCTTTTCTTATTGTGAATTTCTTAATAACCATTCAGAATCAAATGGTTTTAAGGCATAATAGAATATCTCCATTAGATGAAGTGCTATCCTTTGCAAAAATGATTATTTAAAATCTTAAGATATGTATATAAATGCAGAAAGAACAGATTCCTTTATTATACAATAAATAAATTTCTTTGTAGATTTCTTTTAACTTCTTTACCACTTTCAAGTCCAATTTTAGTTTCTTCAATATCAGGAATAGAAAGGAGATCAATTTTTTTTCATAAAAAACCATTTTTTTTTAAATCTAACAATCAAAGATGTCATTATAGAAGAATTAAAATAGTTATATCAATTTTGATAACATTATTCATTATACATTTCTAGAAAACCCCAATCAGGTAGATATTTAATTTTATAATTTGATCTAAATAAAAAACCAAATTTTTCAATTACATACTTAATGATTTAAGGGAGGATCCTATTTAAATTAGATATTTTACAATATCAATAGTACATTCTACTTCACAAACTTCTTATGTTCTAAGATATTTTATTTAGATGGAATTAACGCACCTAAATATTTAAAATGTGCTAGTTTTCAATAGCAAATGATTGTCATTTTTCCTTATGCTTAATATAATCATATTTTTATATTAATCAATTATCATATATTATTTCTTTTTAGGTTATAACCCTATCGGTCTTTGTTTTTTCGACCCATGGACCATATTTTTTGCCATTAAGATATTCCCCAATCAATATAATTTTTTCTCTATCAGTAAACTTACTACTTAATTCAATCCATTTTCCAATCTTAATTTCATCACCATTATCATCATATGATCCACCACCACTAAAATTGTTTTTATTATTTACATCTAAAATTTTCCAAACAAAAGATCCCATCTACCAACTTTTTTACTATTATGATAATCACCAATATAAATAATTTCTTAATGCCTTTTAAACTTATCACTTAATTCAATCCATCTCCCAACTTTAATTCCATTTCCTTTTTCGCAATATGATCCACCACCGCTTAAAATTTTTAGTAATTTTTAATAATTACATCTCAGTAAATACATCACTCTGATTTCTATATAAAATATCCCATTTGCCAATTTTTACATTATTTTAATATTAACCCTAATACATTATCTATTTATCGATCCTAAAGTCCTAATTCAAATCAATCCATTTCCCTATTTTCTAACCTTTATAATCATCATATATTCCGCCACCACTACAAAATTTTTATCTAAAATTTTATATTTACATCACTGTATTATTATATAAAGTATCCCATTTACCAATTTTTTGACCATCCTTATATTCCCCATTATAGGTAACTTAAGAATTCATAAAATAATCGCCTAACTCAACCCATTTCCCAATCTTAATTTCATTACCTTCATTATGATAAGATCCACCACCACTAAAAAATTTCATTATATTACAGATTTACATCATCACATTTTAATATAAAGTATCCCATCTCCTAACTTTTTTACCATTTTGATATTCACCTTAGTAAGTTATTTCTTTTCCTGGTGAAGAGTTTACACTTATTTCAATCCATTTCCCAATTTTAATTCCCTCACCAAATTCATCATATGATCCGCCACCACTAAAAATTTTATCAGATAGTTACATTTATTAAATTTTTCTACTAGCATAATTAATATCCCATCTATTTATTTTTTTACCACTTTTGTATTCACCATTATAAGTTATTAATGAACTAGATCTATATCCATCACTCAACTCAATCCACTACCCAATCTTATCCCCATTATCATCATATGTTCCACCACAACTACAATATTAAAAAATATTATTTAATAAAAAAATATTACACAGTTTCTCCAATCATTTCGAAATTCCATCTACCAACTCTTTTGCAATCTTAATATTAACCAGACATAATGACTGATGAATGGTTATAAAACCCATCAAATAATTCAATCCAACTCCCTATTTTATTCCCTTAACCTTATTCATCATAGGATCCACAATCACTAACAAATTTAAATAGACAATATCATTTTACATTGAATATAAACTATCCTCAATAAACCACCCACCGATCTTTTTACCGTTTTTATATTTACCATAATAAATGGCATCCGAATTCGAATAAAATGCATCACTAATTTCAATCCAAGTCCCATTTTTAAGTTCATTGCCGAATTCATCATATGATCCACCACCACTAAACAATATATTTAAATATATCATTTTTACATATATTTATTTTGATAAAAAATATCCCATTTACCTAATTTTTTCCCATTTTTATATTCACCTCTATAAGTGACTTAGCAATTATCTTAAAATTAATCGCATAATTCAATCCATTTACCATTCTTTAATCCTATTTAATTGTAAGATCCTCCACCACTAAATAATTAAAATAATATAACATTTTATTTTTTTGATAGAAATAATTCCATCTACCTATTTTTTAATTTTAAAAATACTCTCCACTTTCATATACTTAACCTTAACTACAATTATAGAATTAATTTTTACTCCCCATAACTTTTAAATATTTGCTTCCATAACCCTTCCTTTAATCCATTCTCAAAGTATCCAGCAACTTCGATAAGAGCTTCCCCATTCCATAAAGCCATCCACTTCCCCTACTTTCTCATATTCTTTCCATATTCACCTTACCATTGTAGATATTTGATCTATTCCATATTTGTCAAAATTTCTGGATTTTAGGAGATATCCACAATTAATTCGCTTTCAATCTTGAAATAATATTACTTTCTCAACACAATTCCATCATAATAGTACTTCAAACAATGATCTTGAGTTATTGCTATTTTGATTATAGTCTTAACAAGTTTCATCCTTATTTCATTCAACTTGTCAACTTCCAAATCTTAGACACCTTATCGCCACTAAAAGAAATCTAAGTAAATCAGATTATTTTGAGTTTCGTTAATCATTTAACAAAAAATTAATTTTTTTTCTAACTTTATTCAAATATATAAACTATAAGCATACTTTTATATATAATTATATTGAGATGCCTTTAATAATCAAATACTTTGATTACGACTTTTCAACAATAAAAATTAAGATTTTCATTAATAATTTTCTTAAATCATATCAGGCAACCTTGAAATAAATATTATATAATATATTGTATTATATTCTTTATCTTGCAATTTAATTTTTTTAATCTTTAAATTTATATCTTGCAATAATTCGACTTAAGAGAAGGTTTTTTCTATATATACTTTTTTTCTCTTGATGTCTGAAATATGATTAATTAAATATTAGGTAATTAAAAGAATAGTATTTAAATACCAACCAGCAAATCGTTTTTTTTTGGTAAGTAATTTACGACACTCAATAGATTATCATCATTATTGTTGATTAATTAATAGATATATCTTATCAAGTTATTAAAATAAACTGAATGTTGTGAAAAGATGGAATTCACTTTTTGAAATAGAATGAGTGTCTTGACTGGAGTGAAACCTTGACTACTGCCATGCTGGGAAATTCTGATAAACATGGCGAGAAGGGAGAAGGGGGTATTATGTCTTACTTTCTTCATTCTCAAAAAATGATGTTAGCTTTGGGTTAGCCTGTACGTGAAATTTCTGGAAGTTTCTTCAGGTTGTTATAGTAAAAGGAGTTTAGTACTTATAAGGAGCCATATTACTAGATTTCGCCTTTATATTCCAGTACCATAAATCGAAAAAGCCGAGCGGTTTTTCTAGAAATCCCCTTAACTCTTAATTATGCTGTAAGAATGAATATTACATTTTTAATTATAATTCTAGTGATCTAACAAAGTAATATTAAAAGTTAATTGTTAATTACTACAATTTCTTAATCTATAATCATAATGAAATTTTTTTTCAACTAATTTCAAAAGCAGAAGATTATATATCTTTTTTTTAAGTAATACAGAAAGTAACTTGAGGAAGCTCAAATATGTGTCTATAAGGGAGAGCTGTATAATTATTTAAGATTTTAATGTTTTAATATTACACACAATTAAAGATGAATTAAATGTAAATCTACCATGACCTGTCTTAGGGAAGAAAAAATTATTAAATAGGCGTTCCATTTATTGCGAAATCATGAAAAAAAATATAGTATAGTATAATTAATTTTAATAAATTAAATGATCCAAAAAGCATTTATAATATTCTAAACTTGCAAAATTGTTTGCCTGACATTTACTACTACAAAGTTAATTAAACAGTTTTTTGAAAATTCTCTTATTACTCAAAATAGTAAATATATGTTTAGATTTCTATATGAACTCTTAAAATATATTTTTAATCGTAAATAAATAAATAAAATAATATTATGATTTATTAAAAAATGTATAGAATAATATATTTGATAAAAGGTATAATATGTTACAACAAATTCATATAATAAAAAATGATAGTAAAGAAATTTATAATGTTTAACTTAGTTAATGTGAAATTGTCAAATAATGTAAATATGTTTTAATAGGTACAATATATAGGAAAAAATAGTTTATTTATGTTTCCTATTTAGCTAATTAATATTATTGGTCTTTGTAAAAAGAAAGACATTCTATTGTGATGTTAAAATAATATTTTTCTCAAATTTGCAGGTACAATAAATTGTTTAAGATAACTAAGATATATATATTTTATTAATAATATTTTATAAATATTCATTTCTTAAATCTTAATTCCATAATTAATTTATTAAATTCATTTTGGTCTTGTTTGCAATAAACAAGTGCTTGCTTGTAATTTTCGATAGCTTATTAATACTTCTTCAAATCAGTTAGTAAAGCACCTATAAAGTAAACAAATAATTAACCCTTATTTTTATAAGTCACTGCATCATTAGGATCCAGTTGGATTGCCTTGTCATAACAAACTATTGCATCATTATATTTTTTAAGACTATTTAATGAACTACCTATTACAATCATAACCTAATAAATTACCCTTTTCGTTATATCCAACAATATATTCTGAATCATAATTTAAAGCTATTTCAATACATTAAATCGCTTATGAATTTTCCTTCAAATTTTATAAAGTAAAACCTATTAATAAATAAATGTTTACTTTTTCTATACAATTCATGAAGATGTTTAGGTTCTTCTATTAAAACCTTTTCGCATTACTCAATTGCTAATTGATATTTCTTTTCATCATCTAATGCATAGCCTATAAAAATAATTGAAAACATTAACTTTTTGCTATTAAAATAAATGTATTTTTTGGATTTTTCTTAAGTTCAAAATCTGAATAATCCAATAAATCTTTTTATAAGTTATTATTAATCTTCTTGGTTTACTCTCTCATTATAATTCCTTTTCCATATTGATTCATTTCAATTAAAGAAATACCTTATTAATTATATATATAATTTTTTAATTACCTTAAAAAAATTTTGCAAATGATGATTGTTTCTCTCATAATTTTAAATATTAATTTATTTTTTCATTAGCTTCCTACCATTTTTTTTAATTTAGTAATTCTATTCCTAATATGATTTTGAATAAATTAAATACCTTATTCAAGTGTTATTTGATTATCTTGATATATACTTTTAATTTATTATTATTATTATTATTATTATTATTATTATTATTATTATTATTATTATTATTATTATTATTATTATTATTATTATTATTTATTGTCTAAATCCAAAGTTTGGATCATTCTTTTTATACTAAGTAATTAAGTTCCTATAAATATTATTAATCGAAAAATACCAATTTAATTCTACTTCATGATCTCTTCTTGATTGTTTGAATATTAATATCCTTTATCATTTACAAATTATCTTTGATTTATCTATAATCTTATTAATTAAAATTTTCAGATATCTTAATTAATTATTTTCTCATATTATCCAATTATTTTATGAATTCTTCATATTTTGTTTTGATTGATGAATAGGATTAATTAATTAGATAGTCAAATCAAGTATATACTAATTGAATTTAGTGATAAAACTCTAAATTTAACCAAATCCTTTTAGATCTTTCTTACAATTAGTATGTTTTTTAGGATCAAACCCACATTAAAGACAGAACTAAGATCTTGAATCTTAGCATTCCAAATTTAAACAAAACCCTTAAATAACTTCTCCTTCATGTGCAATATCTTAACACGTAAGCAAATTCTATTATTTCATAAAAATAAATTTTATTTTATAATTATGATTTATATTTGATTAAATACATTTTTATTTCATAGAATTAATAAGAATTATCTTAAATATTTAATAACAGCTAATTATATTAAATTGACTTATAATTCATTAATATACATCCTGCAATAATTAAATATTATACAAGGTTTTGCTATTTACAAACTCATTTTATTCGAAATTATAATTTAAAATTTATGGAAGTAATTTTCTCAAAAATGATCAATTTGAATTTTAGCAAGACTACAAACTAAATATGTCTAAATCTGAACTTGGATGATTAAGCTAATGAAACATAATAAGAATCAACGTATATAATTTAAAAAGATTCTAAATCTTTAAGTATAGAAGTGACTGTTACTACCTTTCTATTTTAAAGCTAAATTAAGACATTCCTGGGTTTGATTTTTAAAAAACACACGATCATTTAGATTCTTTTCAACTTAACCATTATCATAAGAATAAAAATACTAAACTGGTAACTCATACCAAGTATAGTGTATTAAGCGATTTTTTTTTCATAAACTCCAAAAAGTGATCAAATATCACACGATTTATTTATTGAAGGTTTTTGGATAAAATAAACTAATCTTATTCAATAAGATATGAATATTGATTTAAAGTATGAATTTGCTCTTCTTTTCAAAAACTTTTGTCTCATTTTAATTTTATCTTTGATTATTATTTATTATTATTCTAAATCATTACTCCAATTAATCTCCTTATTCATCTTTTGTAAAAGCTTTAATCCAAGCTGTAGAAATAGAAATAATTGATAAAATATAAAAATAAATCTTTAAGTCAAGAATAAAGAAATAAGATAAATTATAAACAAGTCAATATGAATGAAAAATCAATATCCAATAAAATCATAATAACCATAAATTCTTAATCTATTTGTCTATTTCAATTTATAGAAATTTATTTAATTATTAGAAATTTCAAATTGAATCTAAGTTTTTTTTTTAAATCATCTTATTCTTATTTATCAAAATTATTAGACCTACATTTATTTTTTTAATATTAATAATTATAGAAATTATAAATCATCAAAGAAATCAATTTTAGAAACAAATTCACAAAAAAAATATAAGATTGATCAATTTATTTTGTGAATCCAAAATTCTACTCTAATAATGGAAATAACTTTTTTAAGCTTTTTGTTAATACATTCTAATTTAGAATCTTTCTAATTTGCAAGAAAGTTTTTAGTATTTCTTCTAATATATTTTAGTATTACAAATATTATTTATTTTTCTAATAAGATGCAGAAATCAAGAAGTTTGAACTTCAATATCAGTTTTCTTTGATGCTCTGTTGTTTGATAATAGATGGTTCGAAACAAACCTTCTACAAACATTTATTATTATTCAACTAAGTTCAACCAGTCCACATCCATTAAAGTGTTATGAAGTTCATCAAATCTCATAAACTTATTTGGTAAGTACCATACTGCAGAGTGTATTATACTTTTTATATTATTAATTATTCTTAGATATCACTCAGTCTATAAAGTTTTTAATTTCATTCTATCATGGAGCTGCATTTGATTATACGAGTGAACTCCTCCTAAACGTTTCAACTTCCTTTATACTTTAATTCAATTTTTTCAATATTGCTATTTTAAAATTATTAGAATCCTTTTTCATTCCTTTCTCGGGCATCAATCATTTTTTAATCATCCGGTATAATAATTATTTTTTCAATATTTCCACCCCTATATAACTGTTTCTACATTCATCTTTCAAGGATATGTCTGTTAGCCTATCCTTTTGAAATTATTTTTCCACGTAAGAGAAGATCTTGTAATACCTCTATTGATATAGCCTCTTCTTTAGGAGTAATTTGGATATCTTACCATAACTCCTAATTGTGAAGGTATCTCAAAAATCTCAATTATATCTTACTTCAGATTAGGTTGGTGCTGTCTCTACCCTAAAGATTTCTTAAATATTAAACCACTTTTTTCTAAATACATAAAAAAAATTATAATTAATAATCATAAATATATATTTATAAACTGTTTCATTCAATTTTTCTGGATTGACAAAATGTTTGATTATATATTTAGTTGTGAGTAAATTACTATCTAATTTAGTTATCTGTTATTCTATTTTAAAGTCCCATAAACGATAGACTAATAGATTTTAATTTAGTACTACTATCACAAGACAATAAAAATCTAAATTAAATAGACACAATAGTTATGTTTATTCAGTATACTACTCTATTCTAAGTATCCCATTATTGAGAAGCATACTGAATAAATTCAGCTATTATGACTATTTAATTGAGATTTTTATTATTAGGATAGATGTATTTACATCACAATAAATAAGTGAAAAACACCATGACCATCCAATTTATTCAATTCTTTGATTTTAAGGTTCATCCATTTTCAACTGAACACCTAAGGATCATTCAGATTTATTCCACTTATATGACATTATTAAATTAGGATTCACTAAAATTACACCTAACAAAATTAGTTCCTACTAAAAAAATATNTTCTTCTAATCTATTTTAGTAGCCTTATTTCAAACATAATTACAAATATTATTTATTTTCTAATTAGATGCAGAAATCAAGCATTTTGAACTTCAATATCAATTTTCTTTGATGCTCTGTTGATGATAGATGGTTTGAAACAAACCTTCTACAAACATTTATTATTATTCAACTAAGTTCAACCAGTCCACATCTATTAAAGTGTTATGAAGTTCATCATATCTCATAAACTTATTTGGTAAGTACTATACTACAGAGTGTATTATACTTTTTATATTATTAAATATTCTTAGATATCACTCAATCTATAAAGTTTTTAATTTCATTCTATCATGGAGCTGCATTTGATTATACGAGTGAACTCCTCCTAAACGTTTCAACTTCCTTTATACTTTAATTCAATTTTTTCAATATTGCTATTTTAAAATTATTAGAATCCTTTTTCATTCCTTTCTCGGGCATCAATCATTTTTTAATCATCCGGTATAATAATTATTTTTTCAATATTTCCACCCCTATATAACTGTTTCTACATTCATCTTTCAAGGATATGTCTGTTAGCCTATCCTTTTGAAATTATTTTTCCACGTAAGAGAAGATCTTGTAATACCTCTATTGATATAGCCTCTTCTTTAGGAGTAATTTGGATATCTTACCATAACTCCTAATTGTGAAGGTATCTCAAAAATCTCAATTATATCTTACTTCAGATTAGGTTGGTGCTGTCTCTACCCTAAAGATTTCTTAAATATTAAACCACTTTTTTCTAAATACATAAAAAAAATTATAATTAATAATCATAAATATATATTTATAAACTGTTTCATTCAATTTTTCTGGATTGACAAAATGTTTGAAAATAAATATTTAGTTGTGAGTAAATTACTATCTAATTTAGTTATCTG
Source organism: Paramecium primaurelia (assembly GCA_905182975.1). Lineage (NCBI taxonomy): Eukaryota > Ciliophora > Oligohymenophorea > Peniculida > Parameciidae > Paramecium > Paramecium primaurelia. The sequence continues at coordinate 42,774 of CAJJDM010000204.1, forward strand.
AAATTCTATTTTAAAGTCCCATAAACGATAGAATAATAGATTTTAATTTAGTACTACTATCACAAGACAATAAAAATCTAAATTAAATGGACACAATAGTTATGTTTATTCAGTATACTACTCTATTCTAAGTATCCTATTATTGAGAAGCATACTGAATATATTCAGCTATTATGACTATTAAATTGAGATTTTTATTATTAGGATAGATGTATTAACATCACAATAAATAAGTGAAAAGCACAATGACCATCCAATTTATTCAATTCTTGGATTTTAAGGTTCATCCATTTACAACTGAACATCTAAGCATCATTCAGATTTATTCCACTTATATTGACATTATTAAATTAGGATTAACTAAAATACACCTAAAAAAATTAGTTCCTACTAAAAAAGTATTTTAGATCTTAATTTTTTCAAAGTTTTTGTTTCTAAGGTCCACTTTCATCAAAACTAATAAAAGTAATGAATTAGACCCATATTGAATTGAAGTGTCATCAATATATGTGAAGTAAACTTTAAATTACAAAATTCAATGATATATTTGACCTCCTTTATGGTGTTTATTAGATCTTTTTGTTCTCGATAGACATCCTATACTTTCTTAAGCTTTCTTCTTTTAAAAGCTTCAATTAAAACATCATCATCTACATCCCTTAACTTTAGCAAATTCTCAATTAGATCTACTTATTGATCTAATCAATTTCTTTTGTTATTTTTAATATTGAAATCTCTTACTCTCACTTTAAATTTTTTACTACAAATAAATTTACGCATCTTCTGTAATTTTTTGGAAAGTAGAAGTATAAACTATTGTTAGATTTGGAGTTAAATGGAATTGATGTAAAAAATGTTATAGGTGATTTAATTCTCCATGTCCATCACTTGATTCTTTAAGAATATAGAATAACTAATTTTAAAATGAATCATGTTAATTATAATAATTTAATTTGAATTCTACTATTTTTGTTTTATCATTAATATAGGCATTTGGATTTGTGAATTTTTATCTCAAAATTAAGAGATAGGAATTTGTCTGAAGAACAGCTTAACATGACTAGATATTTTTAATAATGCATATTGAATATGCAGTTGTGAGGAAACTATGATATTTTATAGTTATAAATCGAGATATTTTCAAGAATGCACTTAAATATTAATTCATGTAATAACTTTAGAAAGCAAATGATCGTGTTAAAAAATTTTAATTTTTAACAATATTCTTTCTAAATATTTTTATTTTCTTTTTGATTATAAGGCTTGAGTAATGAAATCAAAAAGAAAAGAGAATGTACCAAAAGAGAATGTACCAAAAAAGTAGATCCTATCTAATTAGAATAATTTAATATTAATTGTATGTTAAAGTAAAAAGATCATCAGAAACCTACTCTCCATTCTTTCCTTCTCTTTTGAAGTTGTTTGTA
>CAJJDM010000207.1:12267-31452 GCA_905182975.1 Paramecium primaurelia
AAGTATTAATTCTTTCATTTTAGATTCATATTCAAAAACAAAGAACTTATATTTTTGAATCAAAGTATAATATATGTAAATATTAATATTTAATAATATAGAAAGAGATTAGGTTTGTTATAATTAATTGAAAATTAAGTGTTGAAATATGTATCCATTCTTAAAATTTAATTAATTATTAAATTAATTATGGAATCATAATTTTTAACAACATTCATCTGAATAATTATACTCTTAAAATTTATTATAGATTAGTTGATGTTATAAATATTGAATTCACATATCAATAAATTTCAAAATTAAGCTTTCATTTCTATATTAATAATAAGTCAATTTATAAATAATATAGAAATAAAAGCTTTTAACTTAGACTAATTTATTATTAAAACTTTTAATTTTTATATCTATTCGGGAATGCTTATGATAAATATTTAAATAAAAATATCATTTTATTATCATCAATACTTATCACTATAAATCAATCCATATATTTTAAATCTTAAAATAGGATACTAAATCCACACAACTAAGTATTTACCATCATTTGTAATATTAAAAAAACAAACTTCTTTTCGACATTCCAAAGGTTAGCAAACTTATTCAAATTTACATTCATCCAAATTATTTCTAAAAAAATAAAAATATTTATGATGTTTCATTACTATTAATTATGTTTAAATATTAAAAATAATTTAAAATTCTTATGGATTAAAATCTGGATTTTCAACATTAAAATCTAATACTTGTTTTTTTTTATATTTATCATTTAGTACTCAAGGTATTTGTATATTTTCATAAAAAGTAAGTCTAAAAATTAAATAATGCAAATTAATTAACAATAATGCTGAGGATTTGGGAGGAGGTTTATATATGTAATTTGAATCTTGTGATTTTATTGTTAATAGAACAATCATTATAGGAAATATAGCTAGAATAGGAGGTGGTATATATTTAGATGGTAACTGCAATCTAAATACTAATAATTTTTTATCATTCTTATTACTTTTCAACACTGCTTAAGAATATGGGAATAATATCATAAAGACACCAACTCATTTAGCTTTTTTCATTAATTATATGGAGAATCCTTCACAATTTGTTAATATAAACAATTAATAAATAAATTTATTATATTTAAAAACCTACAGAATGATTGAATAAGGTACTTAAATTTTATGAAAGATTTATTAATTTCAAGTAATTAGAATATAAAAACTTTAAAAATTTTTAACATTCATTAATCAAAATATAAACCTTTTATAAAAGATATTGTTTTAAATTATAAAAACAGTAGAAATGAAGCAATGCATAAGTATATCAATTATCTTGTACGGTTTAGAATAAAATAATAACAAAAGACAAACAAGAAATAGTAGACAAATAAGTTAGTCAGATTTAAATCTTTGATATTTTAACAAATTCTTTTGATTTTGCATTACTATCATTTAGTTTAGATCCATATAAATAAGTGTACAATTATTTATAAATTGATATAAGTTGTTAATTAAAAGAATCAAATAATACTTTAAAATATAGAATATATACAAAGAATCTGAAATGTTAACTTGGTGAATTTTTTGTTAATAATGGATGTCAAATATGTTAATCTAATTAAGTTTATTATTCAGTTACATACATGTTCTATATTTGATAAAAGTAAGTACTATGATATTAACTCAAATATGATTAAATTACTCCCAGGATTTTGGAGACCTAATAATTTTTCTGATTATGTAGAACCTTGTTTCAAAAATCCATGATTTTGTATAGGAGGATTGTAGGTTGGTGATAAACATGAAGTTTTGGACATATAGGTGCTTTATGTGAAGAGTGTGATATGTATAACATAAGAGGATAAGGTAATTTTTATAAAAACTAATGGGATTAACATTGTAGAAAATGTTAATTTGATTGGAGCAGTATATTTCCATTTATGCTAATAAGTCTTTGGTATATTTTTTTTTATTAATGATAGGACTTTTATATCTATATTAATGTCATTAAGAAGCATCTCTGAATCTAATTAATTATTTTCATAACTAATAATTGCTTAAAGATTTAAAAAAATATTATTTAAATTAAGGTAAATAATATTTAATAAAATTACATTAGATCAATAAAGCATATAATTAAAATGTTGATCAATTATTTGTGGATTTATTCAGTCATTTTTACATTTAATATAAGATTTTCATTTTCTCTTTTTTTTATTGAATAAACAAGTGATACTTCATATTTCATAGCTAAGGATTTAGACTGTTATATATCTTCTATTTAAAGTGTTCATATTTTATATTTAAAAATATTCACAATGTTAATATTAATGATTATACTATTTAATCTAGTTATTGCAGGAGCATATTTACATACTTTAATAACAAAACAAAAGCATGATATAAGTATCTTTTCAAACACTGCACTTTATTTGTATGTATTTAATTACGCAGGATTGATTAAAATGTATAATATTTAAAATGAAAAGGTTTTCATCTGCGCTTTCGAAACGAGAAGTATCAAATCACAATTACATTTAGGGAGATGTTTCCTTATAATATGGTTCATAAATTCATTAAAAGTGGATGTATTATTTTATTATTCCTGGTATATTTATAATTGGTATATTTATTCCTATTTTTATTTATATTCTATTGATGTTAAACAAAAATAAGTTAGATAAAATTAAACTAAGGAAACATATTTGTTATTTATTAAATGAATATAAATAAGAAAGATATTATTGGGAATTAATCAAATTATTTAAAAAATCAATTATTATTTTTATTATGACAAATTTTGAAACTGAAATTGTTTTAAAAGCATCATTATTAGGATTGGGTTTATTAATATATTAAATATTGGCAATTTTCAATAAACCATTTACTATTTAAAAATATAATTCTTTAGATTTATAAACAGCTCAAATTTGCTCAATTTCTATATTTTTAGCACTTACTAAAAGTATTTGTGAATAGAAAAATTATATATTCCCTTCTATTCTGATTCAAATTTTTATTATTGGATGCTTTATCAAACTTTGTTACCCTTTTGTTTTTGGAATTGCAAGAAACTATTTTAAAAAGTATCAATTCTTTTATTTAAATAAATTACATTTCTTTCTTAATTTGAAAGTACCTAATTTCTATTTCGCAATAATTTTAGGTAAGTTTTTGGAAAAAGAAAAATTAAGATAAAACAAACTTAAGTATAACATTGCCAAATTGAAGAACCATTTAATCTTTTTATCAAAAGTATAATTGAGAAATTCAAGGTAAATATTAACAAAATATTATTTATAGATAAATAATATCTCCACAAAGTTCAAGAATTTTAAGTACAAAATCAAGTAGAATAGGTGTTGAAAAAGTATTTTTTAATAATGTTGAAGAATATGAATCTAATAAAAGATGAATAAGATATTATATTTTGTATTTTATGATTAAAATTATTACTTATATATTAAATATAAATCTACTTATATATTATAAACAATATCTTATCAAATCATTTAGATAGAGACCATATGTGTATATATCTTTGATTATAATCCCAAGTGATCAATACTCTTAATAATATGATAAATGAATCTAATAATTAGGAAAAATAATGTTGTTAAATATCCCAAATGTCTAAAGTTTCTTGTGTATAAGTGTAAATAAACTATTAGGCAATGACTAAGTATTTTAGAGTTATCTCGGTGTTCTTGTTAAATAGCAATCTAAATTAACTGAAAGAAATAATCCTTGCTAATAGAAATAATTAAATTCAAAGTGGATTTTCCCTCATATAATCCAAATTTTGCATACTTTTTTTTAATCCTGGATTTAATTGAACAATATTATTATATATGGTGTTGAAATCGAAATGAAAAAGTTATAATTTATTTTAAACAGTCTACTTTATATATTTAATAATAGATTAAAATAAACATGAGTTGATTAGATTATGGCCAATTATAAAATTATAGTTTGTAAAGTATTAATTCTTTTATTTTAGATTCATATTCAAAAATCTAGAAATTATATTTTTGAATCAAAGTATAATAGATGTAAATATTAATATTTAATAAGATACAAATAGATTAGGATTTTATAATTAATTGAAAATTAAGTGTTGAAATACGTATCCATTCTTAATATTTAATTAATTATGGAATCATAATTTTATTAATTATTTGTAAAAACATTCATCTGAATAATTATACTCTCTAAATTTATTATAGATTAGTTGATGTTATAAATATTGAATTCACAAATGAATAAATTTCTAAATTCATCTCTCTTTTACAATATAGAATAAATCAATTTATAATTAATATAGAAATGAAAGCTTTTAACTTAGACTTATTTATTATTAAAACTTTTAAGTTTTTATTTCTATTTGGGAAAGCTTATGATAAATATTTAAATAAAAATATCATTTTATTATCATCAATACTAATTACTATAAATCAATTCATATATTTTAAATCTTAATACAGGATACCAAATCCACAAAACTAAGTATTTACCATCATTTGTAATATTAAAAAAACAAACTTCTTTTTGACATTCCAAAGGTTTGCAAACTTATTCAAATTTACATTCATCCAAATTATTTCTAAAAAAATAAAAATATTTATGATGTTTCATTACTATTAATTATGTTTAAATATTAAAAATAATTTAACATTCTTATGGATTAAAATCTGGATTTTCAACATTAAAATCCAATACTTGCTTTTGTTGATATTTATCTTTTTCTAAAATATAGTTTTCTATTTATCCTTTTGATGTTTTACATATAATTTAATTATCCATAAGAAATCTAGCACCTCTATTTATTTCTTGGATTGATAATAAGATCTTATTTTTAAATTACCATTTTTATTATTAATTCTTTTCCCATAAAATTACCTATTTGTCTTCTCCCCAAGAAATTAATTATTATTAAGATTAATTTAAACTAATTGATAATATTTATTCTTAATGTATTTCAAGAGACTCTAAAAATTTAATTGAATTTGAATCATAAGAAACTCTCCATATTTTAATGGTCTTATCTACACTACATGATATCAATTCATTATTTTATTCATTTAATATTAATTAAATTACCCAGTCTTAATGTGCTTTAATAGCTTTAACACTCTCCCATTTATTAGAAGAAAACCAGCCTTATTTTTCTTTCCAACTTCTAATCGTGTTATCTTCACTTCCAGAGAAAAACCAATTATTTTTTTTACTGAATACAATACATTTAATCACATTTTCATGACCATCTAAGACTATATTATTATCCTACAATTATCCTTATTAAAATTTCCATAGTTTAATGCTTTTATCAATACTCCCTGCCATTATGGATTCATCATAATTGAATGCTAATGCATGGCACCAATCTTTTTATTTAATTTCTTAAACTAATTAGAATTACATCTAGTTATTTGTTTTGTTTCTACATCATTTTTTGAATTCAATCGCTTAAATGAAACATTAGATGTATGTAATCTTAAAGTATTTTAAGCCAAAAGCAATTACTCATGCAATAATAGTTTTAAAGGTTAGATTTTTTTTTCATAGGCTTCGTTAAAGGTGAATATAACGTTTTTAAATTCATTAATTTAATTATTTTTTACTACTTCAACAAAGTGATTTAATTTATCTATTTCATCTAAAAACTTGTAAGAGTATTACTTCTACTCTAACTATTATATATCACCCATCCAATTATCAACTTAATTTATCATTTAATCCATAGTTTAGATAATTTCAATTTTATTTTACACAATTTGANTCATATCTAGCTCTAACTAATGAAAATTTTAATTTATTCATTTTAGCTTATAAAAAATGAGTTAATATTTAGTTCAAATAGAGTTCTAAAAACTAAATATAAATAGATTCAATTTATTTATATGAATATTTTATTTTATGTACAACTTAAATTATATTTAATAAGATTGTTGAACTCACTCATTAGTTGTTTTTTCATAACAAATAGTATCATAATTTTGTAAAAATTAGATAATTTCATTCAAATTTCAATTTTATTATAATGTAAAAACAAAGAATGATAGAAAATGAAAAAGATCTTTTTTGTTAAAATAACCATTCATAACCTGTTTTAATGATAGATTTAGATCCTAGTTTAAAATTAAATTAAAAGCTTTTGTGTTAAGAATGCATTGCATTTATGAAACAGAAATCAAACTCTATTGGATTTTAGAAAGCTATTGAAATGATTGAAAAAAATCGGTAAGAATTTTAAGAATTCTTAGAAAATATGATTAATATAGAAATCATTAATGTTGAATCATTAAAAAATCAAATCATCAACTTGAAGTCTTAACTAGTTTTATAATTAGATCAATTACTAAGAAATATAAAGGATTGGATAGATAACTTATAATCTATAGTTTTATAATACTCAAAATATAGCTTATTCAAAGAATTAGATTCAATAATACTAAATTAATATTCAAATAAAAATGATAAGTTAGATTTATCTAATTAGATTACATCATTAAACAATGCCAGGAGCAATAAAAGTAAATTTTGGTTAACATCATTCACAACATTTCCATAGTATCAAAATTGTATTGAAATATTGAATAGAATAGAAGAATCTTAAAAGTTAATTCAATAATAATTTTAATTAAGTCCAAAATAATTAGAATTTATTAATGATTCTAAAGAATAAAAAGAAAAATGCAGAGCTATTGCATTTGATCCAACAGGAAAAATAATGGTTTCAACAAGTGATAATGAGATTAAAATATGGAATTTTGATCATGGATAAATCACATTAACAGATACACTTCAAGGACATTAAGGGGCTGTTTATAGTTTAATATATAGTAAGTTTAAAAATTGTTTTTTTTCTGGATCTCGTGATAATTCAATTAGATTATGGAAATAATTAGATGGTATTAATAAATGGTAAAGTTCTAAACCATGCTATGAACATTAAGATTTTATCTATTGTATGATCATAACAGAAAAAGAAGATTAGCTAGTTTCTGGTAGTACTGATACATCAATTAAAGTATGGAGGGTAGATTATAATAATAATGAATTGTAATTTCTCTATTCTTTAGAAAAACATACTACTCCTATTGTGTCATTAAGTTTAAATTAATCAGGAAATGTATTAGTTTCTTGTGGGTATGATGGGACAATCATAATTTGGCAAAAAAGTATTAATGATTAGTGGGAGTGTTAGTAGGTTGTTATTAATACTATATAAGAATAAGGAAGGCATGTTAAGTTTTTAAAAGAAAATTAATTCATTTGGGTAGCATATAAGAGTAATTATGTTTGTGTATTTGAATATACAAATGGTGTTTATTAAGAGAATAAAGAGAAGAGAGTTTAATTTAAAAAAGATAATAAAGGATTAATAAATTGGGCATTCTTCCCTATTATTTATAATAAAGATAAAAATCTTATATGTTTAAGACATGTATTCCATATTTGTATACTTAAAGTACAAGATGATGGCAAATTGATAATTATTTAAGAATTGGATATTTAAAATTAAGGTTGTTATGGAGCAATAACAAGTAATGGATAATATTTAACATATTGGGGAGGCAAGAATAGCAAATATGAAACTTATGAAATATTATATTAATGAATTGTATTATTATTATATAAATTTATAATAAAATATATATCTTTTTAAAAATATAAAAATGTACTGAATTTGATAAAGATAGATTCAATCTAATTTCTAGTTTATCATATCAAATATTTTTCTCAAAGTAGAATCTATTTAACTTTCTTGATTGTTTGTTTAGTCTTCATCATCAAATTCAAGATCTATTATCAAATTATATATTGGATATTATTCAGGTTTCAGATTTTCTGTTTATATCACAAATGGAATTTTGATAGATCTGTGGTTTCTTATTACCTTAGTTTATAAGCAATTAATAGTAATCAAAGGTTCACGTTTTATGTATTAAATTTATGAACTTTGCAACTTCCAAATGCCATTTTCTAGCTTATTAAGTGAAAAAATATCATATTTTAACGAACTAATTGTTCTCCTACGAAATTCAAAAATCTCTTCAGATATAACATAATGTATACAATTAAGAATTGTAGATTTCATATTGTAAATATAAATGTTATAATTACCTACATAATCTCTTTATAATATATAATATTATTTTTCGCTAGAGGTATAAGTAATACTCTAATCTTCATCATTTGCTTAATCAAATTTGACTGGTAATTTTATCTAGTTGTTTATAAAATTTTGATAACTTTTTTCACTAGATTAAGTAAATACCATTTTAAAAAAATCGTATCTAGTAAAATATAAAACCGATTCTTATGCAATAGAAATATAAACACCATTTTTTGTGAAACAACAATAATGAGCAAGCATTTTTATGGATTATTAATAATTTTTAAATATAATCTTATTTATTAATTCAAATTTCCCATCTTCAATATTAACTATATTCAAGTAATTAATCTATTCATCTAAATTAATTGTAAAATAATATAAAAAATATCCATAAAATTCTATATTAAAAGAAAAAACTCTGCAAAAATCTACTTTGTGACTTAATTCAAGAATATCCATAGTTTCATAGATCTCACTAATTTTAGAAGTAAAAATATAAGTCTATTTTTTGATTTCATATAGCATATATATTCTATCATCTATGATTTCTAATTATAAGACCTTATGTTAAAAATGGGAAATCTAATATTTTTTAACAATACGATTCTTTTCATTCAATTTATAACTAAATATCACTACATTTGAAACCTTAATATTGAATTAATCTAAATTATCATAACCTATCCATCCAAATACTTAATCAAAACCTAAATAAACTTAATCATTATGAATATTAAATATAAACTATTCTATTCTATTTGAAACTTCTATATTTTGAGTATGCAAAATTACACAATTTTTGAAATCTTCTACAAGACATTCTATTAATTAAATTTTAAAGTATTATTAAGTAAGAAGATAAAATTTCTCTTTAAATCTATAATTATCATCATATTGATAAAGTAATTATTATTTTAAATAAGCCACATCACTTAGATAATAATTGTTTTCCTTAGTCGTATATTCTGAAGAAATTTTATCAATTTTAATATCAAGATTTAATAAATTTTTTAATTTAGGTTGAATCTCCAATTAGTTTCTTATGATAATTTAATTTTATTTAATTTGCTATAATTTATCACACTTAACATTTATTTTTATATTACTAGGATGTTAATCATCATTTTAATACGATCCCCTAAAAAAATTCGTTTAGGAAACCTCGTAAGGAATATCATAATATTATTCTGTTGAATTTTTCGAAAATTATTCATTTTAAACTTAAAAATATAGAATAACAGTTGGGCATTCTACTTAAGGTTTATCAAATTAGTTTGATATTGCTCTAATTTAAAAGATCTAGGAAGTTTTTTTAACTTCTATATTTTTTAATTTAATTATTGGATCATTAATCATATATAAAATTAATGATTGTTCCTCAATAGAAATTAAATAATCTATAATATTTATGAAGTAACTTATTTTTGATTTCGATTTATAATAGTACAATAATCTGCCTTAATTAACATCATTTATAATTGTTGGATATATGCTTATACCATTAAGATTTGATACTACTATATACTTTTCATTGATAAAGACATTAGTAACAAAATTAAGTAATAAATTTATTTGAGTAGTTTATATTAGTTTCTCTTTTGAAATCTTAATAATTTTAATTCATTACAATTTTATTTTTAGATGGATCATACAAAAAATTAGATAACTTCTATTCATCCCAACATACAATATTATATTCATAAAATCCATATGATATTTTTTGAGCACTTATACCTAGAATTCTTTATTTTAATGAAATATCTAATTAATACTATTTTTCTTAATTTAAAAGATGTATGTAAATTCCCTAATTAAAATATGTAATAAAGACTAAATTATAAATAATATTTATGATATCCTTCTTTTACAATATCAAAACCTGTTATATAGTCATTTGAAATTTAGATTTAATTTAATTAAACTACATTTATTATTATTTTTGAATCTTCAAAATTTTCTGTCTTCTGGAAATAAAAAATGATTAAGTTTGAATTATGTGAGACATATTAATACTCTCCATTGTTTATTAATGTGCATAAATATTTTCCAGCTGATTTTGAAATTATTTTAGACTCTTTTTGTGCATAATCTATATTGACATCAAAGGTGTTAATTAGATGATAATCGGAATTAAAATTTAAGTAAGTTATTTATTACTATCCTAAGTCTAAACATGTGATTATAAAAAAATAGTCAATTTAATTCGCATTACAACAATGATCAGAATTAAATCTAGCAATAAAAACACTTGCAGAAAATTTTTTTTTTTTAGAAAAATTCTTTAAACTAAGAATTTCATAGGTTTCTTAATTTCCTTCATTTACTTTTAATAATAACAAAAATTCCTTTTATTATGCAACTTTCTTTGGTTTTATTATTAAACTTATGGCTTCTCCTTTAATGCCACCTAAATTTTCAAGATTATTGGGTTAAAAGTAGTGTGTATTATCATTTAAAATGTATGTTAGTCCATCCCCATAAAAATAATCTTATAGGTATAAGAGATAGGTTTCTTTCTCACTCATTTGTAAGAGATTTTGATAATTTTATTGTAGCTATGTTAAATATCATTTTACTTTGCAAACTTAGGTTTGACAAACAATCAAGGAAATAGCTAATAATATTTGAAGCCAAACAAATTTCATTATAATAATATTAATTAATAATAAGTACATTATAATACTTTTGATATATATATAAAGAAATTTATAGGAATATTGATGTAAATTATTAAGTGATAGAGGAAAACATATTTTCCTTTGAAATCTGAATATTAATAATTAGGAATTAAGAAAATATTGGATGTGAAAATGTTTGCTTAATTCTTATGATATGGCTGACTTTAGATTGCATTAATATTAATATCTTATATTAATGTATTTTTTTAGGAGAATGTATTATTGTCATTTATTTCTTAAATCATTTGATTTTCAAAATTTAGGTAAATCATTGTGAATATTATCTAATAATAACTAATATCAGGCTTAGGACAACAATATATTGAATTTTTAATAATTATAGTAATTAATGCTTATAAAAAAATACCATTAATAATATGACAAATTAGACTACTTTGATAAGAAACTAAACTATCAAAAATAAAAAATTGTCTTTATTGACTAGTTTTACAATTTCTATATTTGAAAATCTGAGTAATTTTATGAATTTTATAATAGTATAAATGAGTGATAGAAAAATTTTTCATTATAAATTCAATAAGATATTTAAAAAGGGCTTTAAATAGTCTGATATGTGATGACGCAAATGATATTATCTTCTATTATTTAATGAATAGTAAATTATTTAAGGTAGTGTAAACTTACAAAAACAAAACAGAATCTCTCTTAATAAAGAAAAATCTTCACCAGACACTAGCTATCTATTATTAATAAAAAAATTAAGATCAAAACCTCAAGAAAATTATTGTTTTTGTATTGTAATTCAAAGCAAATTGTAGTTTAACTGATTTAGTATTTAATCAAAAATATAATATTAACTTTTTTGCTATTTTTATATTTCTAAATGCAAAGAAAGATTTTACACTCAATATTAAAACAAATTTGCAATATAAAAGGCAGAGATTGAAACAGTAGAAAGATGCTTTCTCAAAAATATCTATAGATTTTTGATAAATTCCTAATATTTTTTAAGTTCAATCCTGCGATGTAGAAATTTTTTATATAAATATTAAGAAAAATAAATTTTGATATTTATATATTAAAATGAGTTTGCTTAATAATTAATAATAAATGTCATAAAGATTTATTAAACAAAAACAGTTTGCTTATTTATATTTTACAAATTTTAAATATATCAAAAAATGCTTAAAAAATGAGATTTTCTATTCAATAATATATTGTTATTATTTATCTTCTTATTTATTATTTTTAGTTTTCAAAGATTCGATGTTTAGTTTAATATAGTTAATTCTAAAAATAGAACTAAATAACTAATAAGAATAAATGGATTTTGTCTAAAAATACTTAATCTTGATTAAAAGATATTGAAAATTATTTATGAATTTTGATATAATCTATAATAATTTATGTTGCATTAATGAGTTTATAATTAGAAATAATGTTTATGAAAAATTAACATCTGATATATGAAGAATTGGTTATTTAATATAAGTTTGATTAAATAAATATTTTCTATATCTAATATTTGTTAATCAAATAAAAGAATAATGAATGAGTATTTTTTATATGATTTATTTTTTTTGATTACGTAACTTCAAAGTATATATATATTTTTTTTTTAGATTAACCATCATTTAATGTTTTTGTATTTAAAATCTTGCATTCTCTTGATTTTTCTTATTAACCAAGTTGTTTCAAATTGGAGACTTGTAGATTACAGTTTTACAGAGGATGATATATATGAAAACAATTGGAAAATGAGAGATGATTGTGACAGTTCTTCTGACTCTTCATTTTAATAAGAAGCATGTGGATAAAATTAATTGTCTTATGTTAGTTTGAAGAAAAGTAGGAGATTGTTATTAAAATCATTTAACTATAAGAGCTATTAAGTTTAAGTAATTCTTGATGTCTTTTTTGGTTTTGCAGATGATAATAAAAATTCATGGATAAAAGTTTTGTATGATAGCAATATAGCATCAGAAAATGAATAATAACTTTATAAAAGAGATTATAAAGATGATGATCTAACTTAAAATAGTATTCGAATTTGTAATGACACTTCAAGTTCAAGTAGATTTGAATTGAAAACTATTGTAAGTACTATTGGAAATTCAAATACTNCACTCTATAATATTAACTTTTTTGCTATTTTTAATTTTCTAAATGCAAAGGAAGATTTTACCCTCAAAATTAAAAGAAATTTGGAATGTAAAAGGCAGAGATTGAAACAGGAGAAAGAAGTTTTCTCAAAAATATCAATAGATTATTAATGAATTCCTAATATTTTTTAAGTTCAATCCTACGATGTGGAAATTTTTTATAAATATTAAGAAAAATGAATTTGGATTTTTATTTATTAAAATGAGTTTGTTTAATAATTAATAATTAATAATAAATGTCATAAAGATTTATTAGACTTAAAAAGTTTGTTTATTTATATCTTAAAAATTTTAAATGTATCAAAAAATGCTAAAAAAAATGAGATTTTCTATTCAATATTATATTGTTATTATTTATCTTCTTATTTATTATTTTTAGTCTTCAAGGATTTGATGTTTAGCTAAATATAATTATTTAATTTATTAGTTCTAAAAATAGAACTAATTAACTAATAAGAATAAATGGATTTTGTCTAAAAATAATTAATCTTGATTAAAAGATATTGAATATTATGTATGACTTTTGATATAATCTATAATAATTTAGGTTACCTTAATGAGTTTATAATTACAAAATTTCTGATATATGGAGAATTGGTGTTTTAATATAAGTTTGATTTAATAAATATTTTCTATATCTAATATTTGTTAATCAAATAAAACAATAATGAATTAGTATTTTTTATATGATTTATTTTATTTGATTTCGTAACTTTAAAGTATATATTTTTTTTTATTAGATTAACCATCATTTAATGATTTTGTATTTAAAATCTTGCATTCTCTTGATTGTTCTTGTTCACCAAGTTGTTTCAAATTGGAGACTTGTAGATTACAGTTTTACAGAGGATGATATATTTGAAAACAATTGGAAAATGAGAGATGGTTGTGGCAGTTCTTCTGACTCTTCATTTTTATAAGAAACATGTGGATAAAATTAATTGTCTTATGTTAGTTTGTAGAAAAGTAGGAAATAGTTGTTAAAATCATTTAACTATAAGAGCTATTAAGTTTAAGTAATTCTTGATGTCTTTTTTGGTTATGCAGATAATGATAAAAATTCATGGATAAAAGTATATGTCTGAAATGATATAATCCTTTGATTATAAATATATTTATTTATACAGAATATAAACATAAAAATAAAATCTAATAAATTTTATTTATAATTAACACTTAAATATCTATCCTAAGTAAACTTAGTTTAATAGATTTGAAATTTTTGATTTATACAAATGAGAAAAAATTTTTTATAAATAAGGCTGCACCATTTTGTTAGAAAAAATATTGTTCTTTCATGAAAATATATCAGAAATTGTAATAGGTTGTAAATAATATCATAAATTATTATTATTTTAATTTATATCCTTAATAAAATAATCTCTAATTTATTCATAAATTTTAATTAATTGTAAATTATTAAATTAAATATTTTATTTTATTAATTCAATGTTCCTTAGGTTATAAATTAAAGCCAAAGTATTTCATTTCATTTATATAAAATTTGTTATTATATTAAATCTGATATATATATTTAAATTCCAGCAATTTATGTCAGTTATGAATACTAGCAAATTTAATATTTAACACTAACAAAATATTAAGCAAATTATTAATAAAAAATTAATTTTCTTATAGAATGATGATGTAGATTTCTAGAACATTTAGAAGATTTGATATTTTTGGATAATAAATTAGACTAAAAGCCTCAGGTTAGTCACTATATTAGACTCAAATTGGAGCATTTATGACTTTATTACTATTTACTATACTTATATATTCAGGTAGCTTATTTATTCTGGAAATGAACAAAGGGAAAAATGCAATATTAAACTCTTAAGATGCTGTCATTCAAAATAATGAAGTAATTTTTTGACTATTAAGTTAATTAGGGTTTCAGCTTCAATTCCACTGAACTGATATTTTCAGCAGGATTGCTTGATATTCTGGGTCAACCTATTCCAAATGAGGGGAACAGAGTATTTTAAATTGGATTTTATGTATGCAATAAATCATTAAATGATACGGAATGTATTGTAATACCAGGAACAATTTGTGGTAAAAGAATTCGGGAAGCTTCAAAAGTAACAATAAAAGAATTATTAGCTTAGAAATTAAATATACCAGAGGCATATGAAAATATTACTTATTGTATGAGTGATGAATATATTAAAGAGAATCCTTAAATAAGAATATAAGGATCAAATCGATATGATAATTTTACATTATTGGGAGCATTAATTGAAAGATGTTATAATAATACCAATATGAATAGTATAATGTATTAATATTCTAGATTGTGCGTCAAAAGAAGAAATTGATATGTATACAGCTAATTCTAATCTATATTACTCTTATTCCTTCCATTAACTTAATAAGGAATCAGATAATTCACCATATTAAAAAACTGAAAATATTGATCTAACTTCACTTTATTAAAAAGTTGGGAAATACATTAAAATTTATTTTCAATACTCTTAGAGTTTCCTAGAATACAATCCCTTCTATTTTTTCCCTTAGTAAGTTTATCATGAAGGGGTTGAATACTAAAAAACAGTAATTGATAGTGTACTTAATTTCTAAGATGCAAATACATTAGCAAGAATTGAAGTACATCTAGATGCTAAGAAAAGAGTTTGTTTTATTACTTATTAAACCTTAATGGATGTAATTGCTAAATTAGGTGGATTGTTTACTATTATTAGGGCTCTATTGGATATTTTACTTTTTCCTATCTAATCAACTCTTTATAAACTTTTTTTGATAAAATTTTTTATAAAACATCAAAACAATGGAAATAATAAGGATGCTCTATTGAAAAATACTTAATTGAAAGATATTTGTATTACAAACCTTATAACTTCTTCGAATTCAAGATAATTTTTTCAATAATAATCTAATTTAATCAATAAATATTTGGATGTGAGATAAATATTAATACATCCTCTTTAATTTACATAAAAAATAGAAGGATTAAAGGATTCTATTAATAAAATTGATATATTAAGTTCTAGATAGATAAGACTTATAAGCAAGTAAGAGCCAGATGAATTATTAGTTTAAAAAAATAATGAAGAATTTATTAATAGTAAATCCTTAAGTTATGGTACTATCAATTCAGAACATAAGATAGGGAATTAAAATCATTACATCATTCCTAAATTGTAAGTGAAAACACATTGAACATCATAAATTTGTATTCATAATTAAATAAATTCATTTTATAAATTAAAAATACATGAAGGCTTTTAAGAAAATCATTTTATTATTTTCTTAAATTACTCAATCACAAAATCTTAATTATTATTATTTAAAATGTTATACTATAGCTATGTTTCCATATAAAATAGTAGCTATGATTTATTTTAGTTTAAATCTCTTTCTATCAAAAGGAGAAATGTAATAGCATATAATTTAACTAAATCAAAACACTAAATTATAATGATGATTCTATTCCCAAAAGTAATGTCTCTAAAACTTGTTAAATTTTGTTTCATTTCACAAAAAAAGAAATAGATATTGCAAACTAAGATATTACTAAGTCAAGTATATTTTGTTACTTGTAACAGATATTCATCTAGGCATCGTATCAATTTTTTGTCAATATAATTGAAAACTATTAGTAGATATGTTATCGTATATGCTATACTTCTAATTTACAGGATTTTGTTTTCATTATTTCTAAAATTAATAAATATAANACAGCAAATTCCAATCTTTATTATTCCTATTCCTTCCATCAACTCAATAAGGAATCAGATGATTCACCATATTAGAAAACTGAAAATATTGATTTAACTTCACTTTATTACAAAGTTGGGAAATACATTAAAATTTATTTTCAATACTCTTAAAGTTTCCTTGAATATAATCCCTTCTATTTTTTCCCTAAGTAAGTTTATCATGAAGGGGTTGAATACTAAAAAACAGTGATAGATAGTGTACTTTATTTCTAAGATGCCAATACATTAGCAAGAATTGAAGTACATTTAGATGCTAAGAAAAAAGTTTGTTTTATCACATATTAAACCTTAATGGATGTAGTTGCTAAGTTAGGTGGTTTGTTTACAATTATAAGGGCTTTATTAGATTTTTTACTTTTACCAATATAATCAACACTCTATAAACTTTTTTTGATAAAATTTTTTATAAAACATCAAAATGAGGGCAATAGTAAGGATGCTCTATTGAAAAATTCTTAACTGAAAGATATTAGTTTAACAAACCTAATAACTTCTTCGACTTAAAGAGAATTTTTTCAAAAATAATCCAATTTAATTAATAAATATTTGGATGTGAGACAAATATTAATACATCCTCTATAATTTACATAAAAAATAGAATGTTTAAAGGATTCTATAAATAAAATTGATTTATTAAGTTCTAGATAAATCAAACTTATAAACAAGCAAGAAGCAGATGAATTATTAGTTTAAAGAAATAATGAAGAGTATATAAATTGTAAATCCTTAAGTTATGGTACTATCAATTCAGAACATAAGATAGGAAATTAAAATCATTGCATCATTCCAAAATTGCAAGTGTAAATACATTGAAATATCATAAATTTGTATTCATAATTAAATAAAATCATTTTATAAATAAAAATTACATTAGGTCTTAAGGAAATCATTTTAATATTTTATTAAATTACTCAACCACAAGATCATAATTTTTATAGTTTAAACTGTTATACTATAGCTATGATTCCTAATTAAATAATAGCTATCATTTATTTAAACTTAAATCTCCTGATTATCTCGTTTCTAAAAATAATTATGATTCTATTATTTTTGAATTACCCTAAAGTAATTTCTCTAAAGCTTGTTAAATATTGTTTTCATTACACCAAAAAAAGTAGACATTGCAGATTCTTTAAAGTCAAGTGTTTTTTGTTACATATATCAAATATTCATGTAGGCATCAAATCAATAATTTGACAATATAATTGAAACCTATTTAGTAGACATGTTATCGTATATACTATATTATTAATTTAAAGGATTTTGTACCTATTTTTTCTAAAATTAATAAATATAATTACTTCAACTAATGTATTATTTAACTCTACTCAACTCATTAATTTTGAAAGTTGTATAATTTTCTTAAATATTCTTAGACATAATAATCAGAAATAGTAAGTTCTATTATTTATGCAAAAAATTTTTAAGAAGGATAAGAATTTAAGTTTGTACAATATCAGAAATTGAATTCTATACATTGTATTATGTTTTAAGTGAAATCTTAATAATAATTCTTTTTTTAAGATCTTCAAAGAATTGCTTAATGAATTTTATATTAATATTAATTGTCATATATCATCTAATCAATCTAAATCATTATGCAAATTATGAATATAGTATTATAATATGCCTATTATTTACATGCATATCTAAATACTAAATGAGTACTAGTTTAAGAAATCTTTTACACTATTGATTAATCACCTCCTTTTTTTATGTATATTGAAAGCTCATCATTTACAATTTTATAATTTAACTAGATTTTATATATCGAATATTAATGGAGAAGCATAATTTTAAATGCAATTATTTATAATAGTTCTTTAAAAATTGTAAAAATTGTAAAAATTGAAGGAATTATAAAAAATACTTATAAATTCCAAATAAAAAATATATTAATATGCCATTAAGTAATTTTAATTACTATTATTATTTATATTTAGAGTAAGTTTAGTAAACAAAATGGTTCTCAATAATAAATACTATTTTATTCTGAAATTACAAATCATTAGAAATATTTGGTAAATTATATCTTATTAATTATCATATGGATATCTATATATTTAAATTTTCTAATAAAATGTTCTTTAACTCAAAATTGTACTTATTTATTTATTCTAATTTGTGATTTATTATCTTATCAATCATAACATCTGATCATCAGATTCATTCCCTAAATTCCTAAAGGAAGATCTTGAATTTTTATTAGAATAAAAACATTTTTATTTATTTTTATAATAATCACTTATTTCATAATTATTATGATTTTGAAAGATTTGGATTAAAAATGGTGAACATCATTTTTTATTTGAAATATAAACTAAAAAATACTAGTATTCGATGGATTCTGAATAACCAATTATTTATTGATCAAATTGATCAAATTTTTCAAATTTAAGTAATTAAGTAAAAACACAGTATAAATTTAAAAGAAAAATGAATTGATTTGCAATGTTCAAATTTTTAATTTTGTTAACTTTAAAGCAAATTAGTTGATTTATAAAGCTTTTTTATTTTTTAATAACA
>CAJJDM010000209.1:12427-47893 GCA_905182975.1 Paramecium primaurelia
TTTATTCTTAATTTATAAATATATATAAAATATACGAAAAATCAATTGATATTTTTTAATACTCATTTAGAAATCTTTCTTTATTTTTGATTTAATATTGAAATGATATTCTTTTTTAATTTTTACTATTTTTTTATCTTCAATAAAGCATAAAATATTATAATATGTATTATTTAAAATCATAAACTAAATTTGAAATCTAATATCAAGGCTATTTCGAAATTTCTAATTACCCCATTATAATTAATTATTTGCATATTAATATTAACTTAGGGATATCATAGATTAAATTAAAATTATTATCAAAATAAATACGATAAACAATATAATTTACAATTTATTTCATTAGTTTAGATAAATATTATTATTATTAGGATGTATAAAATTTCTATTTATTATTATTATGAATAATAGAAGAAATAAAATAAGTGGAATAAATCTTTATATGATTAATTTATTTTGAATTTTATAAGCTAATTTAGTCAGAAACCTTTTGAAATAGAAGTCATCATGAATGAAAAGAAATAAGTTTAAAATACTATTCCTAAATTAGTTTTTAAAGTCAACTAATATCATCAAAAATTATATATATTGATTGATGTTATTATTACGCTCTAATTTATTTTGAATTATGGTTTAGATCAGAATATAGTAAATTTAATCCCTTTTACAATTAAGAATTGTTTGGCAAAATGAAGGAATTTCTGATTTACAATAACCTAATTAAGAGTACAAGAATATTTCAAAATAGAAACTAAATTATTCAAAAACCCCATTCTGAAAGCTACAAACATAAATTATACTGGATCACTTATAATATGTTTAAATTATGGTTCTCTAATATTATTCTCAAAATTAATATTCTTAAATGAAATCTTGATAAACCTTTAATTATATTACTTAATTAATGCATAATTACATTCCATTAATCATGATAGAAAATACAAATTATGATATAAATTAAATAATATAGATAACTTTATTAATTGGAAATATGTAAATGTCAAACAATTAATTAAGTATTTATGTTAAATCACCTAAAATATATGAATATGAATCTAGTTTTCAATAAAAGTCATTACAATAAGAAATTAATAATAAATATCTTTTTAGTTTTTAGAACAAAAAATAAAAACATAATTAAAAAACAATAATTATTTTTTTTTTTAAATTATTAATTATCCCCTTTAAAATCAATCAACCATAATTTACAAATATATTTAGAAACCTAAAAGCACTATTTTAAACTAGTAATTGGAACCTAATTTTATCATAAATAGTATAATAAGATTAAATAATATAAATAATCATATCAAATTTATCACTAACATAAAATACTCAATTTCAACCAAACCAATATTAATAATTATTATTATTATTCATTTATCATAATTTATTTGGCTATATATTTTATTATTTTGAATATTTATTTTTTACCATATCCCAACTCTTTTACCATTATTATACTCACCATTTATAGTGATTTATAAATCACATTTAAACTCATCACTTAACTCAATCCATCTCCCAATTTTCATTGAACCTTCTTCATCATAAAAACCTCCACCACTAAAAATAGATTAATTATAATATTACATTACTTCATTATTATTTGTTTCCCAATATTTATACCAAATACTCCATTAACCAACTCTTTTACCATTTTTATATTCACCAGAACAAGTTACCTAACAAAATTCCTAAAATCCATCGCTCAACTCAATCCATTTCCCAATTTTATTTTAATCTTCTTAGTCATATGATCCACCACCACTAATCATTTTATTAAATATATACATCATGTAATTTTATTTACCTACAATATGTTTTTTAAACCATATATCCCATAAACCAATTTTTTTTCCATTTTTATATTCTCCTTCATATGTTACTTATGAATGATTATAAAATACATCCCCTAATTCTATCCATTTGCCATTTTTTTAGCCTGACTAATTGTATGATCCACCTCCGCTAATCAGTTTATTTATATCGAATACATTTTCTTATCATCAAAAAAATATATCCATTCACCATTTTTTTAACCTTAAAAATATTATCCACTTTCCTATATTTGAGCCAATCTATGTATTAATTTAATTTTTTCTTACTTACATCCAAAAATTCTTATTTAATTCATTCCAAATTCCTTACTTTAATCCATTCAGATAGTAACCGCCAACTCTTCTCAAAGGCTTCCCTCTCCAAATAACTCTCCAATATCCATTTTTCCTATTATTCTCTCCATATTCGCCTTACCATTGAGCATATTTGATTTATTCCATATTTGTCATTAATTCTTAATTTTCAATAGAGTCATTGATTTATTCACTTTTATATTTTTATTATTCTATTACATCCTTAAAATTACTCCCTCCTATGAATAAACAATTTTATTATCTTATGTAAATGTTATTTCAATTGTAATTTTTACTAATTTCTTTTTGATCTCATCCCACTTCAAAATTTCTAATAACTTAATATCATGTTTCTAAATTGATTACTCTTAGCAAATTACTGTGTTTAAATTTTAGAAGTTCATCTATTAACAATATTAATTGTTCTAATTTAAAAAAAACTATCTAAAATTAAAATATTTGTAATATTCAAATTTTCATTCTTTGCATTCCTATAGAAAATGAAGATATTTATCTATTGATATATAACAATATAAAGCTTTATTATTATTGCAATTGTTTTTTAAGTAACGTTAATTTTATCAAATAACTATTGATTATTACAATTATAAAATCTATATATTGAATTCAAACACTATCAAAACATAAAGATATCTAATACTATAAATTATTAATTAGAACATTTAAATATAAAGTAATAATAAGCTGCAATTTCAAAAATTGATTGGAAATATTTTATCCTTTTCATCATAATATTTCAATTTAAATTAATTATCATTAAATAAATTATTTCTGTAATCATAAATTTATTTGAGAATGCGTTATATTATTAGAAAATCAACTCTAAAATTTCTAAGACTTATAAGTTTAAATAACGTATTTTAATTTTTCAATAATACATTTGATTTAATAAGCATCTTTAATTTATTTTCTTTAATCTATTTTCCTATTTATAACTATTTTTTAAAATCAAATGGTAATTAAATTTTCGCCCTTAATGAATGATCATATAATTTTATATATTATTAGTTATTATCAAAAATCAATATTTATTTGGTAATAAAAAATGATTTATACAATTTTTAACAGGAATCAATATTTTTTCAATTTACTAATATGTAAAATTTTGTTAATAGATAATTGAAGTTTATATAATCTATTATGATTGAAATTATTAATATTTATAAAATAATTTATTTTCTAAAGAAATTATTAAATATAATATATGATAAAAACAATTGAATTGTTTTTTTTATTATTTACAGCTTCTAGTCAATCATTTACATTTATTGATTAAACAAGTAAGTTGATACTATAATTTATAAGGTTTTTATTAAAATTTAGAACCTGAAACTAATTTTTATAGTGAAACTGGTTATATAAAAGTATAGACAATCAATAATGGNCAAAGGCTTCCCTCTCCAAATAACTCTCCAATATCCATTTTTCCTATTATTCTCTCCATATTCGCCTTACCATTGAGCATATTTGATTTATTCCATATTTGTCATTAATTCTTAATTTTCAATAGAGTCATTGATTTATTCACTTTTATATTTTTATTATTCTATTACATCCTTAAAATTACTCCCTCCTATGAATAAACAATTTTATTATCTTATGTAAATGTTATTTCAATTGTAATTTTTACTAATTTCTTTTTGATCTCATCCCACTTCAAAATTTCTAATAACTTAATATCATGTTTCTAAATTGATTACTCTTAGCAAATTACTGTGTTTAAATTTTAGAAGTTCATCTATTAACAATATTAATTGTTCTAATTTAAAAAAAACTATCTAAAATTAAAATATTTGTAATATTCAAATTTTCATTCTTTGCATTCCTATAGAAAATGAAGATATTTATCTATTGATATATAACAATATAAAGCTTTATTATTATTGCAATTGTTTTTTAAGTAACGTTAATTTTATCAAATAACTATTGATTATTACAATTATAAAATCTATATATTGAATTCAAACACTATCAAAACATAAAGATATCTAATACTATAAATTATTAATTAGAACATTTAAATATAAAGTAATAATAAGCTGCAATTTCAAAAATTGATTGGAAATATTTTATCCTTTTCATCATAATATTTCAATTTAAATTAATTATCATTAAATAAATTATTTCTGTAATCATAAATTTATTTGAGAATGCGTTATATTATTAGAAAATCAACTCTAAAATTTCTAAGACTTATAAGTTTAAATAACGTATTTTAATTTTTCAATAATACATTTGATTTAATAAGCATCTTTAATTTATTTTCTTTAATCTATTTTCCTATTTATAACTATTTTTTAAAATCAAATGGTAATTAAATTTTCGCCCTTAATGAATGATCATATAATTTTATATATTATTAGTTATTATCAAAAATCAATATTTATTTGGTAATAAAAAATGATTTATACAATTTTTAACAGGAATCAATATTTTTTCAATTTACTAATATGTAAAATTTTGTTAATAGATAATTGAAGTTTATATAATCTATTATGATTGAAATTATTAATATTTATAAAATAATTTATTTTCTAAAGAAATTATTAAATATAATATATGATAAAAACAATTGAATTGTTTTTTTTATTATTTACAGCTTCTAGTCAATCATTTACATTTATTGATTAAACAAGTAAGTTGATACTATAATTTATAAGGTTTTTATTAAAATTTAGAACCTGAAACTAATTTTTATAGTGAAACTGGTTATATAAAAGTATAGACAATCAATAATGGAAATAATCAATTTTTCTATCATTTATTTTTAAAAGAAGGGACAATGAGCTTAAATGAAGTTAAAGAAAGTGATAATTTTATATTATGGCTTCATGGTGGTCCAGGTTATTCTTCATTAATTCAAATATTTCAAAATGTTGGACCCTTTCACATTTATAAAAGAGGAGAAAATGACTATTCTGTAAAGAAAGCATAAAATACTTGGAATAAAATAGCTCATATTATTTTTATTGATTAGCCTTTTGAAGTGGGATTGAGTTATTCCCAACCTAATATAAATGTCGAAAACTCAGAATAAGCTGCTCTTTACATAGTTGTATTTTTTCGTATATTCTTTAAGGAGAGACAATAATTTTAATAAATTAATTTTTATGTTTTTGGCGTAAGCTACAGTGGTCATTATGTACCAGCTATAGGAGTTGCATTAGAAGAATCAAATTTAAATATAAATTTCAAAGGAATAGGTTTTGGAAATGGTTGGACAGATGCTTTCATTTAATACTAAAGCTATGCACCATTTCTTTATAGTTTGGGAATTTATAACGAACAAAAGAAAAGTTATACATAAGAATTAATGGCAAAGGCATAAAATTATATTCTAAATGGAGAATATCTTAAGTCAACAGAAGAAGGTTTTTTTGGCATATTTGTTATTTTAAACAAATATACAGGTCAAGTGAGTTCTCATGATTTTTAGAAGTATTTAAATGAAGGATAGAGTGAAGAATTTTATTAAGGATTTATAAATTAATATAAATAATAATATGGAGCACCTGATGATATAATATATATTGATTGGAATAAGAACATAATTAAGAATTTTGAAGTTGATATTTCAAAATCTCAAAAATTCAATTTAGAATTATTATTAAATAAAGGAAAAAAAGTGTTAATTTATTAAGGATCTAGAGATATCATTTGTAATACTCCATCTATGAATTATATAATAAATAAATTGAAATGGAAATATATATTTGAATGGAAGAAACAGCCTAAAAAGATATTTACATCTAAACGCGAAGGATTTGATTAGAATGAAACAGCAGGAACAATAAAGCATTATAACAACTTTTATTATGCCACTTTATATAATGCTGGGCACTTTGTTCAAAATGATTTACCAATAGCTACTTTAAAAATGGTAACACATTTTTTAAACGATGATTAAATTTGGAATTGATATATTTTGTTATGTAAAATAAATATTTTGTTTTTTTTATCTAATTTGAAATTTATTTATATTGCTATTCATAATCATCAAATTACATTATTTCTTTTTGAGTATTGTATCAATTAATTATTATCAAAGCTCTTCTTAATTTATTCTGATTCAGTTCTATTTATTAAAATTAAATCAAAAATAGTTGAAAAACGTTACTATACAAAAAATTTTAGAATTCATCTATATTTTTTTATAAATTTATCTATTTTTCATCATCTTTTTGTTGCATTAAATCCAATTTTGTTACTATTAAAATTAAGGAAAGTTTGATTGAGCAGCTTCTGAAAAAAAATTAAAAAAAGTATTCATCTATCTCTATTAAGTTCAAATTAATACTCTTATTAACCTATAAGAATAATTTTGAAGGCATTTTTTTATTCACTTGGAATTTTATTATAAATATGAATTAAAAAGTATATAATTGTTTTAATAACAATTAAAATTTTATAGATAAAATTCCAATATTATTGATTTATTTAGAATTGTATTCAATACCGATAGTCTTTATAATTAATATCATAAAAATCGATGAGTAAGTGTGAAGAATCTTATACTTAAAACTAGTAAATTGAATATATTTTTAGAATTAATTTAATATTGCTAATCTTATCAATAACACGAGATTTTTATTACTTGAAGAAAATAAAATCTCTTATTTAAGAGCACATAGCATAATCTTCAATATCAATATATTATAAAACAGATGATATTCAATTTAAAATTAAATCTTTAATTTAATTATATTAAAAAATTTTTATTGTTTATAAAATATTTAATATCTTTAGATTAATTATTTATCAAATCCTTGCAAAATCTTCAAATATTTCTTCTAAACTGCTATGCATTACAAAAAAATGCATTAAATGAAAAACTGGATTAAGTTCCATGTTTTTTATACTTGAAGCAATTAATCTATAAATTATTATTCTTCCAAAAATTGTAAGTGGTTCTAATAGTAATTGTGATATTATTATATTTCCTACAAAGACAATTACCATTTTATATTATTCTGGCTGCATTGTTATTCTAAAATATTTTAATAAATACTTCAGTAAGTAAAAAATTTACATTATCAGATTGGGTGTCATCAATAATAAGATAAGAACAATCTGGCTAATGATAGCAGCAATCTTTTTGAATCTATAGAAAGCTTCAATTATTTTATAAAAAATTCTCATTATTAAAATGATAAGAGGATTTATTATAATGAATAAACAAATGAAAAGAATTTAATTATTTAACATCTAAAATTCAAGGATTGTAAGAGTTAAATATAAATTAAATTAGGAGAGTACTTCTAAAATTCGATAACTAAGTTAAATACTTTAGTCTCTAATTAAATAGTGAAATAGTTTAATGAATTTACTAAAATAATAATTGAATTTTACCTTTAATTTTTCCTTGAACACTTTAGAATTACCTTTATATACAAAATTTCTATTAAGTAAGATGTTTGAGGGATTCAAATTTCTTTATTCATTTTCAGAGCTCTCTTACTCTTCTTTATAATCTTTATATCTTTAAACTACATAAACAGCCATAAAAATGAATGATAAAGAGCTCGTACAAATTTGTAAAACCAATTAATTGTCTGATGTGGAATCAACACTAAGATCAGATATTTAAATATTAGTATTGTTTACATTTGCAATACTAAAGTTTGTTGAAGATAAAAGAAAAATCTCACCAAATTTATTACAGTCACAAGTTAGCTCAATAGTATCATTATTTTGTTCTTGTTAGAGATTACACAAATAAATTTTTCCAAAAATTGTTCTAATTACACACTAAACTTCATATTAAAATAAAGATTATGTAGTATTTGAGCAAACTTAATAGGATCCAAATTTAGTTCCATAAGTAGATGAAAAATTTTCATAAGATATAAATCTATGATGATAAGAATTTTTCAAAGATGTTAGGTAGTAATTCTATGACAAAATTTGTAAGGTTTAGTCATTAAATTAAGCATAGAGTAAATCTTATAGATCTGAAGTGAATCTTAAAGGATTTGTTTTAAAATAAATAGATTCAAATTAAACATACTCTACAAGGAAATCTTCTTTTGCTGGTTCTATATCAAATTATTAATTGAATTATGAAATTGTTCTTCTTTTTATTTACCAAATTATTTCATTTCCATTAATTGCAAGAGGCTTTTAGTTCACTATAATTGTATTTTAAGTTTCCTCTGATATTAAAGACATGTACTGTTACAAATCCATAATGGCTTAATAAAGAATTTCATTTTTTACATTTATTAATGAAAAATTAGAATAAATATCATCCAGATAGAATAATAAACTCCTTAAACATTCTTACGTATTTTAATACTGTTGAAAGATTTATTCATTCCATGTGTATTAATTTAATTAAATATCCTCTTCAAATTTTTTTTTTAGGTTCCTAAAATAATTTAGAGTTTTATTTAAATTCTGAGTATTTTCTTTTAAGCTTTCTATTTTTGTTGTCAAATTAACTTCAGTCTCAGTGGTATTGTTTGTAATAAAGAAATGGTTTGTGTTTTTATCAAAGCATCTTTGCTTAGGCAAATTATCTTAAGGTTTGTTTTAAATGGATTAAATTAAGAGTTGTTTATATAGTTTTAGAGCCTAAAATTTCAAGATATTTTCATTTTCATCTGCTAAAATTGATTACTAAAGCATATTAAGATAAATTTAAGAATGTAGTTCATCACATTTTTAATTCAATGCTTCAAATAACAATGATATTTTTTTTTATAAATTCAAATTCTAATATTAAATAGAGGAACAATTTATTTTTGCGAAGTTTACAGTAATTTATTCAAAAATTTGAGTCATTGATCCTCCATTATCAAGTACTTCAACTAAAATTCCAATTTTTGAAAAGTCAATAGATGAGGGAGTTTAAATTAAAAATTAATTTTAAGTTTAAAATGGATAAAGAATTAAGGAATTATCTAAAGATCCTTGTTAAAAATCAGTTAAGTCTGATTCTCTCAAAAATAATCTAAGCTAATAGGAATAAGGAGAATCATTTGATTGATCACAACTACTTGCTACTCCAAAATCAGTAAGTGCTAAGTTATTTGAGCGTGTAATATATAATTTAGAACATTATGGAGGCTAATTGATATTTATTTTAATATTATTTAAGCTTGGCATGATATTATTTGTGTATTAAGCCAAAAATTTAAGATTGATCTCATCACCAAAATTTAATTCTTTAATGCTATTAAATATCTTGAATTAATGGGAAATATATTGTGGTTACAGTATTTCTATTATCTCATAGTTATAAATAATTGCAATTGATAGATCTAATAGAAGGGGTTTTTTATCAAAAGGGATGAGAAAAGTAAAATTTAGTTATTCATAATTATTAATTTTTCTCATTAAATAACCTTTATTGAATTCAAGGTCTAATTAAGGGAAATCATCATCAAGGTAAACAATAATTTAAGTAAATTTTTAAGTCTATTAAAATTTTGTAACAGTTACAGTCCATTATTAAACTGTAAATGTAGAAAAAAATTCCTCTTTATGAATTAAAATGTCGCAGTCTTGTTAACATTAATTATTTTCTTTTGTGCATTTTAGCATGTACTATTCATTTATAAATCTTTACAATCGACTTCAATAGACAAATTTGGATCAGCATTCCAATCAAATATTGTGTCTAAATCCTTACATTCTATTTAAAGTTTTAAATCTTTTCTTATACTTTAAAGTCCTAGATTATTAAATTAACAAATAAATCCAGCAAATGGAATATCAAAGGTAAAATTTTAATATTGAGTTTGGTTAGTATTTATATTGGTAGCCATCACTTAAAATGTATATGTTGAATTAGGGCTCAAAGTATATTTTGGAATAGTTATATAGATCATTTCAAATGAAGTAGATTAAAATGAAGAATTAATTTAAGAGGGAATTGATTTATTTGGCTCTCTATCAATTTCATTCATTTAAATTTAATAATTATCTTTTGAAATTGACTAATCTGAATTGCCAGCAGAAACTCCAATTGTAATTGGCTAATAAACAAAATAGGAAGGTTTTGAATTAATATTAATTTATGGAAGAATTCCTGAATGAGTGTGAATAGTAAATTCTGTTTAAGAATTGATATGGATGAAATTTTCATATTAGATCTTAAACTTAAGTTCTGCATCTTTTGGTAAAGTAAGTTTAGGTATTAATAAATTATATTCTTACACAAAATTAATTTAATCTAAAAATTGGCTAATAGTATTAGAACTATCTTCACCTGCCATCATTTGATAACTCCAAATAATATTATCTAATTTTCTATTTCCATTGTTTTTAATTGATTTTATATAAATTGAATTATCTGATTTAGGATTT
Organism: Paramecium primaurelia; assembly: GCA_905182975.1. Taxonomy (NCBI): domain Eukaryota; phylum Ciliophora; class Oligohymenophorea; order Peniculida; family Parameciidae; genus Paramecium; species Paramecium primaurelia. The sequence goes on from CAJJDM010000209.1 coordinate 22,897, forward strand.
AATTTATGTAAAGGCACTTGATATTAAATTGATGGAGGAAGTGGGTTTATTGGCATTTGTAATATATCAAATATAAATATTTTTAAAGTAGTTTCGCAATTAATTTGAGATAAGGCATTACTTTTAAATAGGATTTATTCACCAACTTATATTTTCGAGTTTTCACCTAATTAGATTAGTAATTCCTAATTATCTTCTTGGTTAAGGTAGCAAACAGAATTTTAACCAAAACTTTTTGCAGATTCTACTTCAAATATTTACAAACATTTATTAATTTGAATTTATTAACTGAATCCCTTTGGATTTAAAGGAAAATCAAAATGAATAATAATTTAACTAAGGTCATCTGAGAAATATGCCTTAATAACTGCAACCTCACAAGCTAATTGTTTATTGGAAAAATATACTTGAACACCAAGGTGTACTATCATACCAAATTGAATTTTGTGGAGGAATACAATTCATTTCTTAATCTAATAATCTATTGGCAAAACAAGATAAGCATCCATTAATATTGCATTCTAAACAGGTAATATCACATTTTTAACAATCTTCATTTAATTAGTCATCAAAATATCCAAATTAACAAATGCATTTAGGCTCTTGAATCCTATTACCTTTACAAGTCTTGTAATTTAAAGGATATAATTCACAAGTAGCACATTAAAATGCACATTCTATACAAAGTTTACTAAATTATTACATGAACATAAAGTTAATCCAATTTCAAAATATCCATCAATACATTTGCAATCTTTTTGAATTCTTCCTGGATTACAACTTAAACAATTTGTTGGTTGCAATATACATGTATTGCATTGAGAAGCACAAACTTATTTTAAACAATAAAATTTACTTTAACAAATAAGTTACTCATCTTCATAATACCCATCCTTGCAATTACATGTTGGAGGATTAAATCTTAATATATTCTAAAAGATTTGACAATTATTTTCTTCAATTTAACAAGTCTTACATCTAAAATTACAATTTTAGCATTGAAGTTATATTCCATCATCAAAATAACCTTCTTAACAATTACAAAAACTAGATATAGACATTCGATTTGAATTTAGTTAGAAATTACAACTTAAACATTAGTCGTTAGAAGTTATGCAAGTCTAACATTTAATATGACATTCTATTAGTTTAATTATAAAAATTTACTTTAACAATTCTAATTCTCATCTGAATAAAATCCAAGAATACAAGGACATTTATGGATAATAGATTGATCAACTCTTTTAGAATTTGTATCACAACTGGTACAATATTCAGCAGAACCTTAACATGTTAAACATTAATTTGAACATTCTAATTATCATTTAAAATTAATTACTTGAACATATCTCTGTATTTGATTCATAATAACCCATTTTGCATAAACACTTATCACCTGAATAATCTCTGTGTTGTTCAATTTCATAACATGATAAACAGGATACCGCAGAAGATTAACAGGTCTTACAAATATTATTGCATTTTTAACACAATTCAATTCCTGCATCATAATAACCATCCAAACATAAACATTGATTATATTTTAATATTCTTATGTATACACTTTAGCAAGTTAAACAATTAGTACTTACATTTTAACAAGTACCACATGATAAATGACATACTAAATAGGATTAAAGATATAAATACATTAACAATTTAATTGATTTGTTTCATAATATCCATCATTACATAAGCACTTCTTTTCATCTGCATCATAATGTCTGGTTGTCAATCTACATTATGTGCATTAATTACTATTTTAACATTCTAGGCAGGTGATATTGCATTCTAATTATTTATTTATAATATTACATTCACATTATTTAGTTAAAGGATCAAAAAAATATGATTATGAGCATGCACATTTATTATTGACTAAAGATAAATTAAGACTAGAATCACAACTTGTACAATTATCATATAATAAAGAACAAGTCAAACATGAACTTGAACAATATTCGCAATTCAAAGTAACTGAATCTTCATAATATCCTTATCTACATTCACAAGTATTTCCATAAGTAAATTATCTAAAATTTTCAATTGAACAAGTCAAACAGTAAGAATTAGAATTAGCACAAGTTAAGCATGTCTAATTACATAATTTACATAATTTATCAACATTTGATTCATACATTCCTTCATTACAAATACATTCATTATTTTTCAAGTATCGAAATTATACACAAGAAGTACAATTATTTATTGATTAAGCACATGTTTTACAACTAAAATAGCATTTTTGACAGATCTCATTGATTTCAAGATAACCTATTTAGCAATCACAAGTTTAAGTTTTTATGTTAAGTTCTCTAAATTAATTAGAATCGCATGATGTGCAGTTTTTTGATGAAATTTCACATGTAAAGCAATTAGAATTACATTATAGACAAATTTATAAGCCAACATCATAATATCCTTACTGACATTTACAATTGGTTTCTATTTTTCTTGTTTATGGACAAGATAAGCATTAATAAGATTGTTAAACACAACTTAAACATTATATATCACATTTTAAACATGATATTTTAGAACCATCATCGTAATATCCAAATAAACATACACATGTATTATTATAAAATACTCTCTTTGAAGTATTCATTTCTATACATGAAATACAAGAATTAGAATCTCCAGAATTGCAAGTTTAACATGAGTAGTGACATTTTTAACAATCTTCAACTCCAATATCATAATATCCAATATTACAATCACAGGTAAATAGAACATCATTATAAATTCTATTTGATTAAGGGGAACATAATTCACATTTTGTTTCAATTTCATTGCATCTGAGACATTAATAATGGCATTCTTAAAATGATAAAAAAAATAATTACTTTAGCAAACTTCATTGAATCCATCATCATAATATCTTTGAATACATTGGCAGTTATTAAAACCTGAAACAAATTATCTGAAGCTATTATCAGGACAAGAAGTACAACTTTCAGATAACTTCGAACAGCCTTTACATTAATAATTGCATTCTATGCATTAAAATCTATTAATACTTTAACAAACAGGCAATCCTGCATCATAATATCCTTCTTTACAGATACATGTATTTCCAACTTATAATCTGTGGTCAGTATCTACACAAGAATTACAATCTCCTACTTCAAATCCTCCACAGGTACCACATGAATAATGACATTCTAATTATTTTTTGATTTTTTACTTTAACATTAAACCATCCCATTATATTCAAATGTACTTATTGCTCCTCCATTTAATTTAGTTATACATATGCATTTACTTTCAACTAAATATCTATCACTATTGCATGAAGTACAATTTTCAAAATTTTTTATACATTCATAACATAGTGCACTGCAAGCTATAATTTAAATATAATATTATTACTAGTGCATTCCTAAACTTCCATTTCAAAATAATGTGGTTAGCATTTGCATTCATTATTTTTTAATTCTCTATTAGCAACAGAATCACAAGAAAGACAATTGTCTTAATCCTTCCCATCACAAGATCTACATTTGAAATGGCATCCTGCAAAATATATGATAATTACTTTAACAAGCAAATTCATTTTCTTTATCATAATACTCTCCTGGACAAAAACACCCCTTAATAGGATCGAGTATACGTAAAGAATTTAATGGGCAGCTCAAACATTTTTCTGATTGGTTTTCACATAATTCACATTTATATGAACATTCTAATAAATTATTAATAATTAGAATATTTACTTTTACACTAAGCAATTCCAGCCTCTTCATAATAACCATCAATACATTTACAGAAATTACCTTTTAATACTCTAAAATTAAGTTCAAGAGAACAAACAATACAACTTTCTGATATGTTATCAAAACATTAGTGACAAGAATAGTGGCATTCTAAGATTATTTAAGTATAATTACTTGCACATTCCAATTCTCCAATATCAGACCATTACATGTTAAACAATATTTATGACATTGTTGACATTCTTATGAAAATCCATCATCAAAAGTATTTTCATAAATACAAACGCATTCAGATTAACTGCCTGATGAATTAGCTTTTCGGGTTGAAGGACATTATACACATGCATCTTTTTCAATAGAGTTTGCGCATGTTACACATGAATAATGGCACTCTATAAATCAAATCTAAGATATTACTTTAGCATTCTATATTTTCTGTATTATCATCATAATATGATAATTTACATAAGCATTCTTCTGAAGGTGTCAATTCTCTAAAAGTACTTTATTCACATTATATGCAATTTGTGGATTCAGTACCATTACAGATTCCACATGTATAATGACAAACTATGTGTAATTTACAAAAGTACTTATACAAATTTCTAAAGTACCATCAAGATCCCCAGAATTCACTTTACAATCACAATTAAAAGCATCTGAAACAACACGATTCTATCCAGTTATACATGTAAGACAATATTAATTTTAGGTTTCATCAGCTGCTTAAAAACATGTTTGACATTTTGGATGGCATTCTGAAGTTAATTATAATTTATACTTCCACATTTTGATTGCTTAATAGCATAATCAGCATATCCATTTTTACATGGACAAGAATCATTAATTTTAATTCTGTTTGAGATACTTTCCTCTAGACATTCAGTACATTCTAAATTTGATGGACCAAAACAATTTGGACAACTAATATCACAGGCTAAAATATCATTTAGTCAATATACGGAGACATATTTAATCTTCATTTTCAGGATCAAAATAACCAGATAAACAAGGGCATTGTTTATCGATGAGTATTCTGTTTGATCCTTCTTTACATGAAATACATTAATAAAAATCCTCTAGTTCACATTCTTGACAATAACCCTCCTTACAAAGCGTGCAATTTCCTTCCTACAAACCAGAATTTGGTAAGCATTTGCAGATACCATTATCAGCTATTTGATTTACTGTGCTATCACAAGTGGTACAAAAATTTGGATCAGTGTCCAAACAAGTTGAACATTATAGTGCACATTAATAATATAAGCATGTGCCATTAGTTTGTAAAGCATATTGTGGAAGACAAGCTATACAATTAACACCAAATGTATCTAATAAGACACAACCTTATTTAAAATAACTAATCTCTAAAAAATTGATAAAATAAAAGTTACAATAACAATAGCTTTATTTCTCTAATTAAATGTATCCTGGATCGCATAACTAACAATATACCTATGTATATCTCGAAGAATTACAAAATATTTATAATCATTCCAAGTGTCTCTTTTTTCAAATACTGATTATCTATCTTTGTGACAATTCCAATCATACTAATAACAATATGTGTAATATGCATTCTGCGCATAATATCTTCCTAAAAAAAATCCATCTTAGCACTTATAACAACCCATTCCAGAAGTACCTTAATATGCATCTTAACAACGATAAATATAGGCTATAAAATATTTGTTAATATATTAACAATAAAAGCATTTAGATTCCGCACCATAGTATCCTGATTTGCATCCAGGATTCCCAATTACATTTTATTATGTATCAAGATAACAAGATCGAAATCCCTAACAATCTATCAAATTGTAATATTTTAATTACCTAATGAACAACTAATATCATAACCATCTTTACTTGAAAAACCTTCTCTACATTAATTACAATATCCTTATCCATTACAATCCAAACATTAACCATTACACTCTAGAATAATCATATTTGAATTACTTTAAACGGTCGAAGGAGTACCTGCAGATTATTAATTAAAACCTATCTAAACTTATTTACATTCATAATCAAAGAATGGAAATTTACAATATAGACATTTATTCTAACCATATTATGATACAACTATCAAACACCTCTAAAGACTTAAACCTTAATTTCTAAAATCTATTTAAAAATAAACAATTTTTACCTCCACAATAGTATTTATAAAGTCCATCATATAGGAGTTCCATTACTAATGAGTAACCAAATTGGTATCCGCAATGAACTGAATAGGAGTCTTTAGTTATAGCCCCTATTAGAAATGGTTGATATCTTGGATGGCATATATGTTAAGTTCCATTTGTTAAAGTTTTTATTACTACTGTTGTAACACCTTAGCAAACAGAAGCATAAGCTATTAATAACACTTATAATTACAAACACATTAATGCGGATGCATACCAGGCACATATGTATGTAAATCAGGACACAATTCATAATCACTTCCAAATACACCATAATAATTAGAGTATTCTTTTTATCCTATTACTGCTGAGATGAATATTGTTCTAATCAACCAAAAAATCATATTTTAATTGTTGTTCATTAAATTTAATCAAAATATTTATAAATAGAAAACAGTTTGGTCTTTTCTTCTATAAATAAATTCCAAATACCGTTAAACTTAAAATTATATAATATGGATTAGAAAAATCATTTCAAAAAGAATATCAATTCAAGACTCCATTCCTATGATTAGAATGTTCTATAAACAAAACTGATGTCTTCATTTTGTTTTAACGTAAAATTTTTGAGAGTTTAACTAATTATAATTAAATTATTCATATTTCTAAGATTAGGATATTCTTTATTTTTCAAACTCCTATTCCAAAAATTTCTTTAATTCTCAAAAATTTTCTCAATATAAAGAGAAAATATGATAGATATGCTAAAAATATTTCAAAGATTTAAAACTTCCTTAAGTGTTTTGGCCATGCTTTATTAATTTTCTACTTAAAATAATTAAATTAAACTTTTATGAATAACACTAAGTGTTTCAACAGTTCAACAAGATGATATGACGAAATTAGATTCTAGAAAATTATTATTGTAATCAGAAAATTATATAAATAAGTAAGTAGCTCTTTCTTAATTATTTATTGCTTATCAGTATCTTTTATGACAGAATGGTGATTATTATAATTTGATAGGAATTAGATTTATTAAATTAGACTATTTGAATTAGACTCTATTAACACTAGATTATTATCTTGATCAAATTAAATATCGTTCTTTCCATTAAGCATTTAATACTATATCCATCAAAGTCTTCTAATCCAGAAAAGATTCATTATTCATGAAGGAATACACAACCTCTAAGTTGATAATCCTTACATAAGCCTAATGATGAATTATGTACTTTTTGTTCGTGGTAGTCTCAATTATAGTTTAGGCTGTTCTTTGAGACATGAATCTCATATAATTTTCTCAATCATAATTAGAATTCCACCTCTTAAATATTATTTTATATTTAATATATATTTAATTTTCACTATTTTGGCATATAGTACAAAAAAAAAATCTAAATAAAAATTAATAGATAACGCCATTACACTATTGCTCTTTTAAAATGAGACTATCATAAGATATAGATGATTATAAATTACCTGAATTAACAAAGAAACCTGATTCACATTTGCATTCATAGAAACCAATTTCGTCATTAAAATTGTAATTATAGCATAATATAGAGTTTAAGAGTCTCCAAATTAAGTAATTATATATTTTATCATGATAATTGTGATAATCAGCCTTGCTTAATTAACAGAAACCTTATGAACATATATTCCTATTCAATCATTAAATGAGTTTTATCAAACATTCTTGATCAATTATTGTGTATAAATCTTCTTAAATAATCGTACATTAATAATCAATCTTAGTATATTCTATAAATATTGACTATGAGAACATCCATTTATATAATTTCTAACTATATATTAGTAAAATATTATTTTCTTACATATTTAGAATTTCATAACTGAAACACATATCAATCAACAAAATCTCAAATTCATAATTGATATTCATTTTAACATAAATGCTTCAATAAAATGAAAACGTATTTTCTTTTTCTAGCTCTTACAAATCCTCCGAAAGCTCATCTCCATATTGGGTTTACAAATGGTTTGCTAATTTATTTTCATAACACCATGCTTAAGAAACCCCAAAATATTCTAATGATAACGAAAAAACTTCTATTGAAATAATTTTTAATAGTAATAAATTAAGACAATTGATTATACCAAAAAGTTGGGTGTTTTATAATTTAGAGAAAATCCAAGATAATTTAACCACGAAAATATCTACTTCATTCTGATTGTCGTATTAAAATATTTAGTAATTTGATTTTAGCGTTGGTATAATTTTGTTTATAAAAAGAAACGAAACCTAAATAATTGATTGTTATCGTGACTTATGACTAAATAATATCAAGAACTATTTATTCTTTCTTCTTTAATTTATAGATTTAGAATAATATATCGAAATCATGTTATTAAATGACAAGCTTACAACTCTTTAAAATTAAAAAAAAAAGTTACTCTAAATTTTCTGTAAGATTCATAATGCCTTTCTAATTTACTTTCTGTCTATCAAAATTAAAATCCTATTACTCTATAAGAAGAGATCAGAATTATAAACATATTTTATATAATTAAGAGTTATTCTTACTATTTCTTCAGAATTCAAAACCTTCAAATAGTGCTCATTAATTTATTCTTAATGCTCATAATGTAATGCTCCCATTACTCTAACAAAGACCAATGATTTTTCTGTTGTAAGAGCATATAGAAGAACTCAAGTTTCAAATTTTAGAAATTATCATGAGGGTAACAGGAAGTAATTTATAAGTTTGAAATTTTTGTTTATTTTATAATTTGGATAAATTTCTAGTTGAAAATTATTTTCTTAAAAATAAATTATTAATGGTTCTCTTCCGCTCTCATACTAGTCATCAAAAATTTTTATTTTTTTGTTCAAAAGTGATCTAAGAAATTTCTTAATTTTATAAATTAATTTGAAGTTTTATTGCAATTTAACAAAAATACGCTTATACAATAACTATAAGTTGAGGAAGATGTTGTTCCATTTATCCAGTAATTCAATTTTACAACAATTGTTATATTTCTTAGCTAAAAGCTTTATTATTGTGAGAGCCTCTAAAGTGTTGATAAATATGCTGTTTGGAGTTCCTAGATAATTTTTAGTCATAAATTTTAAGGGCTTAGTAACTATAATTAATGGAGTTGGCTCTTCTAAGGGTAACAAGCTTTTTGGCTCTTTAATTACCATTTAACAGAGCAAAAAACTTAGAGAATTAAGAGAAGGAGGAAAATTGATAGAGCTCATAATTTTTTACCAATTTATAGCATAAAAGAACATCTATAATTAACAAAGGAGATTTCATTAATGATTAAAGAGATTTTAATAAATATAAAGACTGCAAAGCATTCCTTGCTATTAAAAAAAATATGAGAACTATGAAGAAGGAGTAAGAAAAATTCTTAATTATAAAAATATATTTATAATTCTGATCTCTTCTTGTTTGGAGTTTCAATAGGCAGGAAGAGTCAAAATAATGGTTTTGGGTCTAATATTTTCAATAAATTAAATATTAATAATAATTATTGATTCCTCATATCTATTCTTCAATTTGCTATTAATTGTTATATCTCTATATTTTCAAATGCAAACTAACTAATTATATTATGATTTTTTTCGATATAAAACTCTCTGTCATTAAGTTGTTCTCCATGATAATTTTAATCTTTTGAAAAATCGATTCTATTTTTGATTATATTTATATACCTTTTTTTACATTTTTCTTAGAAAAAGATTTATTTTCTTTATAATTGATAAAATAACAATATATTTAAAATTTGAAAATATTTTCAATATACAATTTTAATTAATATGCAGTTATTCTTATAGTACATATACAATATTCAAAAAAATAGATTAATTTAAATATTGTTGAAATAATTTTGTGTATTTCAACATCATATATATATAAATAAAATGTAAAAATTATAATGGAAATTGAATATTTTTTTTAATTAAATATATTAAGTTAATGAATATGAAAAAGATATAATTGACTATTTTTCATGAATCAAGGATATTGATGAAAAAATCTTGAGCCCAATACTTGAAATATAAAAAATAGAAAAATTTTAAATGTAAAGGATTACCTTCAACAAATTACAATCATAAGCATATGAATTAAAGATCTATAAGTTTAAGGAAGTTAATGTTGAAAATAATTATATTAAATAACTCACTAATGTTATCAACTAAATAGATGATCTTGTCTTTAATAAGAATAATATACCTCAGAAGTCTACGTTGATGTAAAATAAAATTTTGTTAAGAAAATATCACAAAAATAAAAGATTATTAAATTTAATAAATTTCTTGTTCACCTCACAACCATTGATAACCCATTAGTTTAATGAGCTTCAAATTTCTTGACTTAATTAATTAGAATGAAGGTTGATCTAAAGAAAATGCTTTTAAAATATTAAGCTATTAGAAGCTTCTTTGATTATTAATTTTCAAATGGAAAAAATTAGAATAAATGAAATACTAAATTTAGAGGATCATAGTAAATTAGTATGATTCTTTCTTGATAGTACTAAATTAGAATCTGGTAGTTATGATTAATTTATTAATATACTGGATGGTAAGGCTAGAAAAAAGGAAACAATCAAATGAGATAATAAATTCTCTCAGTAAAGTTTATTTCTCTCCTGATAGCATTATTTAGCATTTGGAAGTTTTGATGACTCTATCTGCTTATGATATGTTAAGATAGGTTAATTGTTATTGAGATTTGAACATGCTTATTATGTTCAATTAATTTGCTTTTCTCTAATAAGTGGTCCCTTTTTTTCTGGCAGTTTTGATTAATCAATTCGAGTATGGATGTACTATAAATGAAAACCAAGAATAAATGTTATCAAAATGTTCTAGCTAAGTGAAAAACTTATTTTAAAAATTATTTTGTTTCTGAAAATGGTATTAATTTCAATTTTAATAAAGTTAACATTCTCCTGATATACTAATAAAAAATAATAAAAACATAAGGAGCATAAATTTTTAATAAACATTTTTCAATTAATAAGGTGGAGATTTGAGATTTTATTTAATTAAAGAGCAAGTTCTATTTCTGAAAGTTAAATAGATTTTAATAAAAGTAAAAATTGTCAAAAACATTACACATATAAATTGAAAATATTTATTTCACTATTTTTCAAGAGATATTTAAAAATTGAAATAAGATTTTTCTAGTGATTACTATAAAAAATGAAGGAAAATTAATTTAACAAATGAAGCATTTACTTTAAAAAAAGCAAGAATCCCTTTTTATTTTATTTATCATAAAATGTATTCTGTTAAAAGGAACCAAAAATTTAGTTTAAATTTATAATCAATTAAGATTTAACTAAAAATTATTTTTTGCATTTTTTCCAAATTAATTTTTTCTTAGTTAGGTATTTATAACAAAAATTATTGCTCAAAATGAATTATGTTAATAGAAGGGTATTATTCAGACCAATATTTATTGTGATTAAAAAAATTTTCAGTTCCTTAAAAATTTATTTCAATTATTAATGAACAAATCTAAAACTTTTAACTAATATAAATTTAATTTTAGATCCTAATCCCTTTATTCGAAATATCAAAATAAAATTTCTTTTGTCTAAAAATTAGTAACCGTTAAATAATTTAAGGAAATATTATTAATTCTACTTTCTTTTAAGATTAATTTACACATAAATGCCTTTTATATTTAAAAAAATTTAATTTATTGATAAAAATTTTTAGAACATCTAATTAATTTTTCTACTTAAGGCAATTCAAAATGAGATTAGCATAAAAAAAATTTTTTAATTAAGATGTTTGTAAATATATATTTTTTTCTATAATAATCAATTTTATCATTACAACACTTCTAATTAGTCATCCAAAATGAAACCTCCTTTTTGCTTAAAAAAGGATCTTAAATCAATGCTTGATTGATTAAAGAATTCACCTTTGAGAATTAATGCTGCTTATGCTTAAAAAATTGTTGTTTAGGATATAAGGAGAGTATTAATATGAGTTTTAACTAAATAATATTTAAGTAAATACAACCATTTGGAAGAGAATTTTTTTATAATAGCGGTTATTTAAACTATGCCAGAATATCTAAGTATCTATTATCGAAGGGCTGAATTTCCATTCCTGTTCTGACATTCCATAAACGGATAGACTTATCATAGCTACTCGATGCTATTATAGTACCATCAGGAGAGTAAAATACTGACCAATTATTATGACTATCAATTTCTGCTTTTTATTTTTCTGTCTAAACATCCCATAAGCGGATAGAGTTATCGTTGCTACCAGATGCTAATTAATTACCATCAGGAGAAAAGCACACTGATTGAATCCAACTAGTATGGCCCTCCAATTCGGTTTTAAATTTTCTTGTTTTGAAATCCCATAAACGAATTGAGTTATCATCACTACAAGATGCTAATAAAGTACCATCAGGAGAGAAACATATTGATAGAACTTCCCTAGTATGGCCATCTATTTTGGCTATTTATTCTCCTGTTTTCATATCCCATAAACGGATAGAGCAGTCCCAACCACTAGATGCCAAAGTAGTACCATCAGGAGAGAAGCTTACTGAGTAGACAATACTAATATGACCATCTAATTTAGCTTTTTATTATCCTGTCTTTACATCCCACAAACGGATAGAGCTATCCCAACCACCAGATGCTAAAGTAGTACCATCAGGAGAGAAGCTTACTGAGTAAACAGTACTATAATGGCCCTCTAGTTTGGCTATTTATTATCCTGTCTTCATATCCCATAAACGGATAGAGTTATCTCCACTACTTGATGCTAATGTAGTACCATCCGGAGAGAAGCATAAAGATAAGACTGTACTTGTATGACCATTCAATTAGCCTTTTTACTGTCCTGTCTTAAAATCCCATAGACGGATAGAATTATCCTAGCTACCAGAAGCTAATGTGTTACCATCAGGAGAGATGCATACTGACCAGACAGTACCAGTATGACCAACTAATTTGGCTTTTTATTATCCTGTCTTTATATCCCATAAACGGATAGACTTATCATAGCTTCCAGATGCTACTATTTTTCCATCAGGAGAGATACAGACTGACCAGACAGCACCAGTATGGCCATCCAATTTATTCAATTCATTTATTTTAATTTTCTTCCATTTACAATTCAACAATACTGCTCCATTTAAATTAACTCCACTAATCTCCACATTATCAAATTCAGATCCACTCAAATTACATCTGACTAAATTAGCTCCTATTAAAGAAGTATTTTTGATTCTGATATTTTCAAAGCATTAGCTTGAAAGATCAACCTTCATACCTACTAATAAATTGAGTGCATTGGATCCACTTTAAATAAATTTTGAATCGAAAGCTGTAAGGTGAACTAAAAATTTTAAAAATTCAATAATCCCTCTATTCTATGCTATCCTGTTTGTTAAAGCTTATCTTTCCTCTTGTTAAATTTCCTGGGAATAGTCATTTTTACTAAAATGATGATCCTAAATATTTCTCAAATTATTCGTAATATCAAATATTTTATCTTAATTATTAATCTTTGATTGGTGAAACTTTAAATTGTCTGTCTTTGAAAGAAATTCAAGGAGATCTGAAATTTTCTCTTTTCTCATTATTTCAATAATCATATTGAAAATTGATCCATCAATATCCTGTATGCCGGCTAAAATTTCATAAAGATCTTCTTTTCTTTAATAAACTTGGCCTTCTTTTGGATAAGGATTAATCCTAGTATAAATTTTATCTCTTACTTAATTAATGATAAATTTTTTTTCATTCCTTCATTCTACTTTTCAATAAAAGTCATAACTTCTTAGTACCACCATCTCTTTGCCTTATCCAACTCGATCAAGTAAGAATTCTGCTAAACAGTCCAATCATTTAATGTTTTTCCTTCTACAATTTATACTAATTTTTCTAAATCAGAATAGGAGGATTCCGATAGATTCTGGTTTTCTTTCAAAAGATCAAAGTAAGATTTATTTTTCTGTTCGATCAAATCATATATTAATTTTATTGATTCTGCGAACTCTTCCCAAATTTTTTTCATCATTCCTTCGGTTTGTGATAGTACTTATTTAAAATACATTCTCTATTTGGTTAATTCAGATGTCTGATCAAGTAGTGATTCTGATAATTTCTTGATAGCCATTTCTCGAAATATTTTAATTGGAATTGTATATTTAAAATCCACTTTATGCTAGTATTGGCATTCAGCGCACAGTTTCCTTTAACATTAACATTTGTGGGGAGCTGTACATATTAATGATACTTAATTTTGAATATGGTAAGTGCAATTCATGATCTTTATCAAAAAAAAATTATTGAATTTTTTTTACAGATCTCAACTCTAAACAATAAAAATTCCAAAAATTATAAATATTGATAAAGATTGTAATTAAGCTATAATTAATTATTTCTTTGTATGTTCTTTTAGAATATAAAAATTAATCATTTAAATTTCAAGTGATATTAATGGGTTTGTTTAAGATTGGTTTTGGTNTTATCAAATTCAGATCCACTCAAATTACATCTGACTAAATTAGCTCCTATTAAAGAAGTATTTTTGATTCTGATATTTTCAAAGCATTAGCTTGAAAGATCAACCTTCATACCTACTAATAAATTGAGTGCATTGGATCCACTTTAAATAAATTTTGAATCGAAAGCTGTAAGGTGAACTAAAAATTTTAAAAATTCAATAATCCCTCTATTCTATGCTATCCTGTTTGTTAAAGCTTATCTTTCCTCTTGTTAAATTTCCTGGGAATAGTCATTTTTACTAAAATGATGATCCTAAATATTTCTCAAATTATTCGTAATATCAAATATTTTATCTTAATTATTAATCTTTGATTGGTGAAACTTTAAATTGTCTGTCTTTGAAAGAAATTCAAGGAGATCTGAAATTTTCTCTTTTCTCATTATTTCAATAATCATATTGAAAATTGATCCATCAATATCCTGTATGCCGGCTAAAATTTCATAAAGATCTTCTTTTCTTTAATAAACTTGGCCTTCTTTTGGATAAGGATTAATCCTAGTATAAATTTTATCTCTTACTTAATTAATGATAAATTTTTTTTCATTCCTTCATTCTACTTTTCAATAAAAGTCATAACTTCTTAGTACCACCATCTCTTTGCCTTATCCAACTCGATCAAGTAAGAATTCTGCTAAACAGTCCAATCATTTAATGTTTTTCCTTCTACAATTTATACTAATTTTTCTAAATCAGAATAGGAGGATTCCGATAGATTCTGGTTTTCTTTCAAAAGATCAAAGTAAGATTTATTTTTCTGTTCGATCAAATCATATATTAATTTTATTGATTCTGCGAACTCTTCCCAAATTTTTTTCATCATTCCTTCGGTTTGTGATAGTACTTATTTAAAATACATTCTCTATTTGGTTAATTCAGATGTCTGATCAAGTAGTGATTCTGATAATTTCTTGATAGCCATTTCTCGAAATATTTTAATTGGAATTGTATATTTAAAATCCACTTTATGCTAGTATTGGCATTCAGCGCACAGTTTCCTTTAACATTAACATTTGTGGGGAGCTGTACATATTAATGATACTTAATTTTGAATATGGTAAGTGCAATTCATGATCTTTATCAAAAAAAAATTATTGAATTTTTTTTACAGATCTCAACTCTAAACAATAAAAATTCCAAAAATTATAAATATTGATAAAGATTGTAATTAAGCTATAATTAATTATTTCTTTGTATGTTCTTTTAGAATATAAAAATTAATCATTTAAATTTCAAGTGATATTAATGGGTTTGTTTAAGATTGGTTTTGGTTCTTTTTATAATTGCCATTGTTTTACTTATGATTTACTAGAGAAATGTTCCTTGTAAAAGCTGTTTATTCTTTTTTCTCCTCTAGTTCCTCTATAAGATTGCTTACTGTTGAGGATACTTGTTTTAAAAAATACAAAAGTTAAAATATAAAGATATTGATATAAAAGTTATCATTTTTATATATATATTGATGTATGAACTTCAAATTGGCATATTAAAAATTCCAAATCATTGTTGGAAAGTATAATTATTTGAATATTCTAAGGACGATTTTGCATCCACTCTTCTACATCAACTGAAATTTAATCAGCCCTCTGAGGCATCTTGAGGTAACCTTCTTTTGTTCGCAAAATAAATTACCTTTCACAAGAATTGCATCCATTTTAATTGTAAGAAAATATTATCAAATTTGAATGATGTTGACTTCCCTTATGATTTTGTTTCAATTATAATAATAATAATTGTGATAAATCCAAATCAACTAGCGTTTGGAATCATAAAAGTTTTAGGAAGGAACATTCGGGGTAATAATTAGAGATAAAGTGCTAGAACCCTAAGTACAAAGCCTCAAATTTTTAATTTTTATCTCTTTTTTTAGATAATTCTAGAAGATTATAGAAAATTCATTACAATTTTTATCATGATAGAGTATTACATATTTTTAGAGGTCCAAGAAATCTCACCAAATTTTTTAGAGTCCTGTGGCAGCTACCTAATATATTTAACTATTACGGCTCCACAAGACCTTGCATGCCAAGTTAACAAGATCTAAAAAATTAAACAAAATCATTATGATTGTTTCTTGACTAAAAAATTACAATATTCATTTTCTAATTAACAAATTATTTAATTTAAGGTAAAAGACTTAACTTTTGAGTTTAATAATGAAGCTAAACATCGATATTGTGCCGCCCATTTACGAAAAATTGTAGGATAAGAAGAATAAAAGAAAGTTTAAATTTTTTCTTTAACCTATCAATAAGTGCTAAAAAAAATGTGAAAGTCTAAATTTTAAATGATATTGATAATTTAGATAAGGATATTGACTTTACAGCTAAAGTTATATTAATTTAACTACTGAGTAATTATACAAGATTAATAAACTCAATTAGGTTGAAACATTTTGATCATTTATTGACTAAATAGAATAGATATTTAATTTAGAAATATAAATTAACATTAATATCCTGATAATATAGTTTTTGTTAAAAATTATTTCTGCAAAATGTTTCAAGGTGTAATTTGAAGAATAAATTATTAATACAATTTATTCTAAAGAAAGATATTATATGTATTCAAGTAAAGAATTTACTTGTAGTTAGTTGGAACTTAACAAAATTATTTTACCAAAAAAAATTTACTGCCTTAAGAATCAATGTTTAGTATTTAGTGACTTGATGTGCATGAATAATCTCTTGGTTCCTTTTAATTTTGAATTAATTAAATTTTTTTTGCCTTTTACTTTAACAGGAAATATATTTTTCTATTTTTTTCTAAATAAATTTGATAAATCATATTAATCATCCAATAAGCTCATCATTAATTATCAGAATAATTTTCATTTTATTAGAATAAAGGGCTTATCTTTTCTATTTAATGTAAAGCAATTAAGGTCATTATGCTTAAATATATCTTCAATCAGTTCTACTTTAATTTTTAGAAATAGATTTAATAAGTCTTAAAGGAAGATTCTTCATTCAATTCCTATTAGTTATAAACCTTTTTTTTTTTTTTACGCAAAATAGTAAACTTCTATTTACAATTTTAAATTATTGGAATCTAAGTTATTTGTTGCATTTTTATTCAAAAACTTCTTAACTTTTTGCAACTGGTTAATGACTCCTATATTCTGTTTGTGGTATTTTTATTATTTGTTAATCTTCTTGCAGATTATATATTCCATTTTTCATGCGAGAAGAAGATTATATATTGTCGTAGACTGAAGAAAAATTATCATAATCATTTGATAAATTAATAAGAATTCCTCAATCATATATTAATAAGAAGCATTTTGCATTGGAGATTATTTTAAAAAAATATTTAATTATGGTAAAAGAAAGTTTAAATAATTAAATTGAAATTAAAAATATAAGAAAGAATTAATATTAGTTGGTGCAAATATTAGAGGAAATTTTGGCTTATTATTGATTTATAAGCTATATTGATGCTTTAATTATTATTTTTTTTTCTATTAAGGTTGATTTATACCAGTAATAATTAAAAATGGATGACGTAATTATTTTTTTTTTTGGATAATGTTTTAGTACATAAATTAAGAATTATACAATCAGAAGTTAACAATTTATATCTCATTTTTTTTAATCTCCTTTTACGCAACACTTAAATGCGATTTAAAAAGTATGAAGTCCATTTTATTAAGGTATATATAGATAATTGATTAGATTTCAATTTATTTTTAGGTATAACATAAATAATCAACTTGAACAGAATTAACAATCCAGTAAGAGATTTGAGTTTTAAATTAAGATCATTTACCTTTAGATCTTATAAGACGAATTAATTTATTTCCTGATTTAAAAATCTCCAAAAATTTAACAATTGATAGTCTAAATTAGATGATAGAAAAATTTATGAGAATTAATGAACTATAAATTTCTTAAGATTTGAAAATATGATTTATTAAAGTTACTTATTCTGAAACATAATTTATCATCATTTTTATTTAACTAAACTTCTTTATTATAGCCTTTATATATTAGTTCAGCTTATTTAATGTCAAAATTAAATTAATTCCCATAGAATATATTAAATAGAAATAATAATTGTATTGATTTATCTAAATAGTCAAATCATATCTTTAGAATGCATGACCTATTCCATAAATAAATAAATTTATGTAACATTTCTTTAATAAAAGTAATCAGCATTAATTCATAATCTATATGATATATTTTAATTGAAATACTTTTATTGTAGAAAATACTAGCAACTGTTGAATTATGTTCAAGCTCCTAATGTATTGGTATTGTTTTCAATTGCTTCTTAAGATTGTTTCAATTCTAATAATAATAGTATGATCTTTGTTATAATTTTGATCTTCAAATATTATCTTAGGGATTTCCATTAATAATTAACAAATAGAATACTTTCTTATATTGTTCATAACAAAAAAAACATGTTGTTAATTTATAATATAGAACTTTAATCTTAATTAATAATTAATAACTGATGCATTTATATTTTATAATAAAATAATTATGTATCATTTTTTATAATTTATTTAAAATTTATCATAATTCAATTTCTGATTTAATATATCCTAAATTCTTTGTCTTATGTTGAACTTTAATGTAAAAATACAATAGAAGCAAACCAATAATTGATATCAAAGCATATATTGAGCTTTTACTGGATTATTCTAAATAATGGGGGTAGAATGTAATGTTATAATTCCCGTTTGAAAATTCATTTTAGCAACATATTTAAACGTTAATTTCATGATATGTGTGGCTATTCAAAATACATGTGATATTCCAAATACTTATTGGGTAATTATATATCGATTAGTTATAAAAATATAGTGAAGTTCCATTTTGATAATTTTTATTTATAATCATTGCATAATTTGGGTTTGTAGTATTAAATGAACCTTGCATCAAAATGGGTTGCATCAAATTTTTATCTAAGAGACTATTCAAATAATATACTCCAACTATAAATTAACTTAAGTTATTCTATGTAAATTGTTGCATCAAAACTCCATCTTAATAAAAAGAATTAGCACTAATCTATAAAGAACCATAATTTGGAATAGTTCCAATAATTGTGCCATTTTAATTGCTTTAACTTTATAATGAAAATTTTTCTATTCGTAAATAAATGATGTAGCTAAAATATATATCATTCAAAAGTATAATTGCTCGGTGAGAATATATTTATAAAATTAGAATTTAAAAATATTGTATTTAATGTTGATAGCATAATTACGATATATCGCAAAAATTAATGTAAACATTAATCTATTTATAAAAATTTATTCTTTAATCTTAAATTACCATAATTTTATAATATACAAAATAATCATTATAGTAGAAAATAATGATTTTATCTTATTAAATATCTTCATTAACTTTTGGAATTAATGCAATAGAATAATCTTGGCAACTACTAATAATTTTCATTTATAAGGTATTGTTAGATTAATTAAGCCAATAAAATTCTTATTGATTAGATAATATAAAAATTTGGTTTAATACACTGCTTATTTTGGTAATGTTTACTCTTTATGGAAGTTAAGTAGTTTCAAGTTATATTATTGTACCTGAAGAGTTTAATGTAAAATTGAGTAAATACTATGCAGTATTATTTTCACAAATTGAATATAATTAGTAAATATATGATGTTGATTGTAAACATGTACTAAAATTTAGATATGAATAATTTATTTTCGATAGATTATTTAAATCAATATTTACTATTTATAAGTAAAAGTTATTCTATAATGCAAAAAATTCATTATTTATTTAAGTCATTAAGTAAAAATTCTGAAAATTAGAAATGTTATTAGTCTAATGAGAAAATTAAGTTAAATAACAATATTTGCTTCGAGTTAAATTGCAATATTCAACTTATCTATCTATAAATAAATTCATTGGATAAGAGATCAATTTAGTATTTGGGATTATATAATCTTTACTTAAATTAAATGATAAATTTCTTTAAATCAAAAATATTGTGTAATTTGAATATAAAATAATACTTTAATTAGGGGTCTATTAAAAAGCTGTTTGATTTAATCCTGATGTTACACTATAATTATAAATAAATTATGGGTAACTTATTGAATTGTTAAAGTCTTCATTGTAATATTCCACAGATATTTCAAATTGTTAGTATAAATAAAGTTAATAAACACTGTTGTCTGAAACCAGTATTATTGAATAAATATATAAGTCTACAGGCTCATAATGATGTTAAACGTCTTAAATTGCCTAAGTGCAAATAATTGGTGATGTTAATTCTAATTTATATATTAAACTCATATGATATGGTAATTGAGGATTATAAGCATAAACAGTATAATTACTAAATGTTATATATAAGTATAGATTATCAGATTAAATCATTTGATTCAAAAATTTAACACTATATAGATTCTTTACATAATAGTATTTTGGTAAATTTTACACATTCCAAACTTAGAAGCAAATATTCTATTGATTATTACATAGATATGAAAATATCAATTAAATACCTACTAAGTTTATCTGTTTAATTGGAAAATTGATTTGCATCAAAGAAATTGGTATTGGAATACTACTTTAATCTATTGATATTATGATGACTTCATTAATATTATTGATATATAAAATAGATGATTATGATTATGTATTTACAATTATTTATTAAGGATTGAACAGAATGTTTTTGAACAATATATTAATTGACTATTAATTTAGAGTAAATGTATTTGTAAAATTTAATGTTAGTATTTGAATCTCTTGATTTGGAAATAGAATTATAATACTATTATATGTTACTAAATAATCTGAGAAGTTTTATTAAAAAGTAAAATTTTAATAATTTATTATGTTCTTGGTATCATCAAAGTATTAAAACAAATATATTGCATTATTTGCTCTCAGTCCAATTATGATCATTTTAGGATAAATGCTATAAGCAACTTATAAAGAACTTGCATTTATAGTGATGTTAATTGAATTTAATAGATTCATTTAGCAAATTTGACTGCTTTACAATATATAAAGTGACTAATTAATATATCCTATTAAATAGTATTTTTGTCCGTAAAGAGATAATAATTATACTAACTAATAATTTTAACTACTTTCACAAACTTTTTGTTAAGCATTTAATGTAAATTTTAAAGGTATGTCTTATGGATTTAACTAATATTGTAATAGTTATCCTGAAAAACTCAAAAAACTATTTTGAACTGATAATTTAAATGAAGTTTAATATTATGTGAAATCTTAATTAAACATTACATATATATTTGTATCATTCTAAGCTAATACTTAAAGATAAAATTTAAATTATATGAATTGTTCAAAATATTTACAATAAAGTGAAAATGTATAATTATTTCCTGCAATTTCTAAATTAGTTAAGTTGACTTACAAGGAAGCTATTGAGATTTTATAAACTATGATCTCTTGATTAAATGAAAATAATTCATTATCAGAATTGAAATATAATAGTGAATTACCTTAATTTTAAAGAGTATATTCGTAGTATGAGGTTGCCTATTATTATAGAATAATTATCGTATCAATAAATTAATATATTATAAATAGACTACTTTAGAGTATCTTCTAAATTTAAGAATATTCTCTATCAATAAATAGATCATTAATTAAATATGTTATTTAATTTTCACATTATAAGAATGGAGCAATCTAACCATTTGAATCTATTAAATATATTTGATCACATTAAGAGTAACTTTGAAAATTGTAATAAACATTAATAGTATTAAAATTACTCATACCATCCTAACTAAAATTACTAATCTAATTAAATTGAGAATTTGGTGATATTGATAATTAAAAAATCTCTTGTGAAGTAATCGCATAAATATGAGGATTTATTGTAATTGTAATATCAAAATCGACAAATTAGTAATTTAAGCTACTTTAATTACAAAAATTTGATGAAAATAGTGTAAGTATTGAATAATTCTAAAAATATTAGGCATATACAATAAAAGGATTTGTTTCATTAATAATTGATTATATTTTAGTTTAAGTAGGTACAGATGATTATATATGATAAACATCTATTAATTATCCATCAATAAATTGAATTAAAATAAATTCATTGTTGTAATAGCAATCTACTAAAATTGAAAAATATGAAGATAAATCGATATTAAAACAATTAAATGAAGAATTAATTTTTATAGATGATCCAATCTATTAAATCATTGAATTTTTCCATTCATAAATAATTACTTCATTATTATTAGTCAAAGTACCAAAATGAGTATTGTTTGATGATATAGATATAAATTCTACAATAATATTCTTAATATTTTACAATTTCCTTATGTTGAGTATATTTCTTCGCATTAATTTATTACTTGCACATTTGGAACTTAAGGTTAAGTTTTGCACATTAATTAAGTTTCTGATATAAACTTCTCCAAATAATATTCATAAATTTCTCCCACAGTTGGGTACAATGAATATTCTTGATCTATAGAGAATAACGTATTTGGAAATATGCAGGCTACTTTCATTACTAGAAGCATTATTATCATTTTTTAAATATTGATGAATTTTAATCAAATTTATTTTGTATTTATATTGAGGATTTGCTGTTATAAATTAAATTTAATATAATGTTCTAGCAATATTTATTTTTACTCATCTAGACAGTTTTGATGAATAAAATTTATGATATCTAAATAGATTAAAGTATTATTAAATTTTTTAAAATAGATTAGATAAATAGGAGAACTTTAATTTTTTCTAAAATTTGTTTTACAAAAAAGTCAAAAAATTTATATAGGTTTTTATATTTAAAAAATATTAGTTGATAAAATTGATTTTATAAAAATTTTATATTAATTGAATTATTGATTAGATACAAATATGAATTAAGTATTTTTTATTGTATACTATTGTTGTTACATAATTAATTTAATTGTTATTTTTTAATCTTTTATCATTTGAGTTATTATTGATAATTGATAATAAAGTAAGGAGATTGTGAAAAACTATGAAAATTAATGAATTAACTCTCCAAAATTTGACTATAATTTATTTATTGAAATTAATTTGAATAATATATAAAAGAATTTAATGATCAATTATTTTTAATTATTTGTTAATTTTGATCAAATATCATTCTATTAAACAAGCAAAAATATTCAAAACTAGACTTTTGAAGAATTCAGAAATAAAGAATGGATTGATTTCAGAAATGATAATGAGAGTAATAAACTCATATTATTAATTAAATTTATTTTGTAATGAAAATTCCATTAATAATTGTGAACAATCTAATGAAAAACTTATTTAATTGTAAACTTCCAATGAATCATCACTATTAAAGTATAATTGGTTTATAGATATCATATATGATCTATAGATATTAAGAATGACACCTCAGCAAAAAGAAAGAAAATAAACATAAGAAATTGAACAATTAAGAAAATGAATAATTCCCTTTTTCATGAATCAGTTCATTCATTAGGCAAACAAAAGGGGATAAAAATAAGTTCATAGGCATTTGAAAGACATTCATAAGAAGAAAACTTCAAATCAATAACAATTTTCAAATTGGAGAGGTCGATAATTATGCTCCAACCTATTTAGAAGAATTATATTTTTATTTGAGTTGTGTATTTCAAATTTTTATTGATTATTTAATTAAGATATCAAAAAAATTAATGTATAAACTCCATAAAAATAGATTTCCAATTATAAATTGGAAATATTTAAAGATTGTAAGAATTGCATACAGATAGTTATTCCGTTTTACTGATAATTGGAAATAAATGTTAATCGTTCTACTTGAGACTGCAATACTTGTGATTGGCAGAAGAATCAATTTCATTTTATTAATGTAAATGTATTGATTTAATACAGTTTAAATTTAAAAGAAGACAAGTATTATAGTCAGGGATGAAAGATAAATAGCCAGGAAGTTTGTTTAAGATACTAAATCACATTCCTAAATAAGACATAAATAGTCATCAGTTAATTATAGAAGGGGGCAAAGAAACAAAATATAAAATAAAGAAAGAACTAAAAGTGGATAATAAGAATAATAAATATTTTAACTTTAACTAAGAACCATAAATGAGCTATGTTTATCGTAAGGGAATTTACATTTAGTGATTTTACACAAAATTTATTCATGAATGCTTCATATGAATTAAAAGAAAGTTTACATCATTAAATAATAAATATTGGAGTATTAAGTGGTGAATAAAGCAGAATTAGAAAAAATAAACAAATATTTTTGGTTGATAAATTCATTCTGTATTTCAAAGCAATTAAATTATCATATTCTAATAATTTCAGTCTATCTTATTAGTTCAGAATGTCAAAGGTTCAAGTCATGGTAACAACTTATTGAGTAACAGCTGTACTGAGTTTCAATAAGACTGTTCATTTATGTTACTATAAATTCAAATTTGAACTGAATAAGATAGTATGAATTTGAAATTTTATTTAAATTCATTATAATTTTAATGATTGATTGATTAAGAATACTCAAATATGTGTATATATTTTATATATATATTAAAAAAAATAACATATCATGGCCAAAAGATAAAGTCCGAAAAATCCTAGAAGTGGACCTGTTAAGCGAGCTAGCACTTCACTTGCCAACTACAATCCTCCCTGAGAAAGTAGGGCTTG
>CAJJDM010000210.1:29493-42842 GCA_905182975.1 Paramecium primaurelia
ATTAAGATAAAGATTTAATATTTAAACTTGATTCAATCTTTACTCAATATTTGTTTTAATATTTCATCAGAGGTGACAATAAGTTACATATATTTTGTAAATAGATATTAATTATATGAAAAAATATATGAAGGAAATGTATGTTAATACATATTTTATGGACAATTAAAATATAATTTATATCCAGTTATATGATGACTGACAATTTAATTTACTTTAATTATCAACTAAAAATTGTGGAATATCAACTCTTGAAGGATTATTTGAAATACAAATCAATTTTGAAATTGTTTATTAAAGAATTCAAAATAATGATGAAATTCCTTAGAATAAGAGAATAACATAATTAATATCTAATAATGTATAATTTTTGATTATAAAAATAATCATTTATAAGGAGATTACAACTAAACAATGTTCTTTTGAAACTTATCTTTTTTGAAAGCAAATTTCAAAATTTGAGTTATAAATGAACCTTCCATATGTTTGTTTGAAATAGATTGATTTTCAATACTATTCATGCCCTTCTAGAGTTTGGCTTAGAAAAATAATAAATAATACTCTTATTTGATGACCAACCTTTGATATCTCCCAGCCTATTAATAAGTATATAAAAAATATTGAAAACTGTATTAAAATTTGAACTCATATTTAATGATATATATATTTCATCATTATTTCTATCAAGACTACAATTTTTGCAAAACCATTCTTATTTATGATTAATATTTTATAGTTTAATGGTTCTATCACAACTACTTGAAAAGAAAAATTTTTTCGTTTTAGTTTGAATATTAAGCAAGTAATTTATTAATTGTAATATAAATAGGAAAATATATATATAAAACCTTAAATACTCTTATTAGAAAATTATAGAAACAACATCTCTTGACAAAAAAGGATGGCAATTCTAAAAGATGAAAGAAAAATTCTCATCTAACATCATTATTTATTCAAAAAATGGATTGATTCAGCAATATTAATTAAGAGTGATATTTAGAATTATGAATTAATATCATAATCATAAACTTAATTCTTTTTTTTGTTTAATATTTATAATAATAATATGGGGTCAATTAAAGGATTTTGTTGAACTTGATACTTTGACACCATAATTATTTTAGCATCTGATCATATATTTTGCTTTAGCTAATAAGTATTTTTTCAATTTTAGATATCTCATTTATACTCTTTATTTTTAAACACTTCTATTTTACAATATTTTTTTAAAGATTTTATATTTTTATATCCATGGTACCATGATTAGAATTTTATCTTTAATGTTATCTATCAAAAGGGAATTTTCTTCGACAAAAGAAGTTACTATTTCTTTAAAAATTTTCATTAAATATTGAAAATTAAGAATAATGAGAATAATTAAACAAGGTATTTATATTTCATAGCTTTCACTTTGTTAATCAATATAAATCCCTATTCCAACAGCTATTGATATACCACATACTTTTGCTGAATATGCATCTAATTTATTTAAAATGAATGATTTATAAGGCCGATATTTTAAACTAAGCACTTAATAAATATACACTAATGACAGCAAAAGGATTCCTTTCTTTACAACATTCTCTTCATAATATGAAAGGAAAATTATAAGTAATTCTTTGAAAATTATTTTAATAATCTCCCAATAATAAGCTTCAAGTACATATTCATTATATAAATATCCCCATTTGTATCTTGTGCTTTTTTTATTTAATGTATTTTAATTGATATACAATGAAATAAAGAAATATAATGGAATAATTAATGCAATAAGGCTTAAAATAGGTATGCAAAATTATAATAGCCATTAATAATGTATTTGGGTGTCATATCTGTAAGAAACATTAGCTTAAATCCAAAGAAATCCTGAGATTTACCGATATGAGATAAGTGAAATCAATGCTCCAACCAAATATGGTTAGAGATAGATGTACATATATATTAGAGTTGTAGTTATTACATTCAAATTAAATTTAAGCGTTAATATTATTAAAGCAAAGCTGTAGACACATAAAAATATGCATATGTACATGAAGGGCATAATAATTTGCCATAAAATTATTGAATAATGAATTTCGAAATCAAATATATCCTTTAAAAAACAATCAAGAGAATGTGTCATTGTTTGTATTGGATTACTTATAGCGTTAATGACATTACCAATACTAATTAATGAGGAGAATTTAAAAGTAAAAACAACTGAGAGTATTTAAAGGTGATTAGTAATCATTTTTATTAAAATTCCAAAATTAGAGTGATATTAAATTCTCGAAGAAATTAATCTAGAAATTACTCTTTTCAACATCATTTGTTCATTTAATGAAATATTACTCCTAACTGTGATTAAAATCGATATTAAAGTCCTTAAGATAATTAACATATATACCATAAGCTAATGCCTGTAATAACAATTATATTTTTACTTTATTCAACACATGAGCCACATGAATACTTGGTACTTGTAGAATAATGTCCAAAACCTCTTAAGTTATATATGTCACATTCTTCACATAATGCTCCAATATGACCTTAAAAACAAGATGTATCACCTTCACTCCATCCGCCATTGCAATTATAAAGTAAATTGATACATTAGCTAATATCATCAGTATCGAAATAAGGTCTCCAAAACCCATGCTTTAATTTTAATTAAGCTGATTTAATTTCGCTTGTAGTAACATCATCTTTCTAAGAACAAGTATTTGAATTTAGAACTAAGGAATACAGACCTTAAGTAGCATTACAAAGAACACAAGTATTATCAAAAAGACTTTTTATTTCTCCTAATTAGCAGGGTAGTGATTTAATGTTCATTCTTAAAAAATAGTTATTATGATATCCTAATATTTCTTGATCATTACCATAAATAGGAGTGAATATTGAATTGCAATGAAATTAAATTTATAAAGACATATTTAATTGATCATCTAAGAAAAAAGTGATATTATCAAAATTGTAATCAGACTTACTGAATAATACTGAATTAATGTTAGTAAAGTTTTGAGTGAAATTTTAATCTTCATTTTCGATTAGTAACCGACCGCTTATTAAACATTCAGTATTATTTAAATTTTCTTAGACATTGTTGTAAGCATCTAAAGGTATTAATCTGAGATGCAAATTATATCCTATATAAACTTAATTCCTCCAATCAAAATATTAGTATTGAGACATAGTTTATCCATTAGGAACATATAATATATTAGAATAATTATTAACAAATAATTAATATTTTCCAATTTAAATTTATTCCACTAAAAGGTTATCCTTCTCTATTATTTTAATTTTAGGTAACTAATTTTTTAAATCAATTGAAACTGATAATTAACAAGGAGGCTAAACAAAATTATCACCAAATTGAGCTGCAATATTTTCATGTATTATTGTTTCTTATTAAATTACATTTTAGGAAATCTAATCTTTTAAGAACAATCCTCCACCAAATATAGCTTTATTATATTAGATGACAGAGTTCAAAATAAAAAAACTTTTATGGCCAATAACATAAATAGATCCACCTTATTATTCTGCTGTATTATTTTGTAAAATAGAATCTTCTATTAATATTTTGATATCCTAAATTTAGAGACATGTACCTTTGTTTGCAAAGTTTCTAATGCATTAAAATTTTTGTAATTTAACATCATATTGTTTTTCATTGATGATGTAAATTAAAGACTGCAAAATTCTGTAGGTTGAAAAAGATTTTACTATATTTAAGCAACTTTATTTTCCACAATAATTATCATAAAAATTCACTGAATTCATTACGAACATACTTAGATTATCATAAATGTTAACATTTACCAGCCCTTTTTAACAAATTGTACAATTAATATTTCTTAATTGCAATTTTGAAATATGTATTTATGAATTTTAAGGAAAAATATCTAATAGACTAGATATCTATTTTTTTTATTGTAAATTCATTTGATAAATTATACAATATGCATTCCTAACACTATCCTAATTTTTAAAATACTTCAAATCAATAGGGGATTCTTTTAAACTATTATCATAAGAGCAAATCTATTTTATTTAATCAAAAGCTTAATTCTGAATACATTTTTCTAGAATAGGGATTTAATGTTATATCTCTGCATTGATAACTTAAAAATCTACTAACCNCCTTAAAATAATGAAAATATATACCATAAGCTAATGCCTGTGATAACAAAAATATTTTTACTCTATTCAACACATGAGCCACATGAATACTTGGTACTTGTTGAAAAATGTCCGAAACCTCTTATGTTATATATGTCACATTCTTCGCATAATGCTCCAATATGACCTTAAAAACAAGATGTATCGCCTTCACTCCATCCGCCATTGCAATTATAAAGTAAATTGATACATTGGCTAATTTCATCAGTATCAAAATAAGGTCTCCAAAAACCATGCTTTAATTTTAACTAAGCTGATTTAATTTCACTTGTAGTAACATCATCTTTTTAAGAACAAGTATTTGAATTCAGAACTAAGGAATACAAACCTTAAGTAGCATTACAAAGTACACAAGTATAATCAAAAAGACTTTTTATTTCTCCTAATTAACAAGGTAGCGATTTAATGTTCATTCTTAAAAAATAGTTATTATGATAACCTAATATTTCTTGAGCTTTACCATAAATAGGAGTGAAAATTGAATTGCAATGAAATTAAATTTATAGAGTCATATTTAATTAATCATCTAAGAAAAAAGTGATATTATCAAAGTTGTAATCAGACTTACTAAATAAAACTGAATTAAAGTTAGTAAAGTTTTCAGTGAAATTTTCAGTCAAATTTTAATCTTCATTTTCGATTAGTAACCGACCGCTTATTAAACATTCAGTATTTTCTAAATTTTCTTAGACATTGTTGTAAGCATCTAAAGGTATTAATCTGAGATGCAAATTATAGCCAATATAAATTTAATTTCTCCAATCAAAATATTAGTATTTAGACATAGTTTAT
This sequence comes from Paramecium primaurelia, assembly GCA_905182975.1. Classification (NCBI taxonomy): domain Eukaryota; phylum Ciliophora; class Oligohymenophorea; order Peniculida; family Parameciidae; genus Paramecium; species Paramecium primaurelia. The sequence continues at coordinate 34,453 of CAJJDM010000210.1, forward strand.
CCATTAGGAACATATAAAATATTAGAATAGTTATGAGAAAATAATTAATATTTTCCAATTTAAATTTCTTCAACCAAAAGATTATCTTTCTCTATTATTTTAATTTTAGGTAACTTATTTTTTAAATCAATTGAGACTGATAATTAAGAAGGTGGCTAAACAAAATTATCACCAAATTGAGCTGCAATATTCTCATTTATTATTGTTTCTTATTAAATTAGATTTTAGAAAATCTAATCTTTTAAGAACAATCCTCCACCAAATAGAGCTTTATTATATTAGATGACAGAGTTTATAATAAACAAACTTTAATGGCCAATAACATAAATAGATCCACCTTATTATTCTGCTGTATTATTTTGTAAAATAGAATCTTCTATTAAAATTTTGGCATCTTAAATTTAGAGACATGTACCTTTATTTGCAAAATTTCTAATACATTAAAATTTTTGTAATCTAACATCATATTATTTTTTATTGATAATGTAAATTAAAGACTACAAAATTCTATATGTTGAAATAGATTTTACTATATTTAAGCAACTTTATTTTCCACAATAATTATCATAAAAACTAACTGAATTCATTACTAAAATACTTTGATTATCATAAATGTTAACATTTACCAACCCTTTTTAACAAATTGTACAATTAATATTTCTTAATTGCAATCCAGAAATATATATTTATGAATTTTAAGGAAAAATATCTAATAGACTAGAAGTCTATTTTTTTAATTGTAAATTCATTTGATTAATTATACAATGTGCATTGCTAATAATATCCTAATTTAAAAAATGCTTCAAATTATTAGGGGATTCTTTTAAACTATTATCATTAGAGCAAACCTATTTTATTTAATTAAAAGCTTAATTCTGAATACATTTTTCTAGAATAGGGATTTAATGTTATATCTCTGCGTTGATTACTTAAAAATCTACTAACCTTAATTTAGATTAGTTATTCATTGAATTTACTATAAGTAATGAATTCAAAAAGGTTGAATTTGAGATTATTGAATTTGAGATTTCTAAGTTTGATGTTTGGGATATAATTGCTAGTGATTCATAATTTAATGAAAACAGAATAATGTTTTTTATACTAATCAACTTGGCATAAGCTAATTCAAATAAACTTCTTTCAAATTATTATTATATTAGTGATTTACTATTCGTTATACTAAATCTGTTAAGAAATCTTAAATATCCTTAAATTGAGTTTGTCATCTCCAAATGATTAAGCATAAATTGTTATGACAATTTTGTGGATGCAGAAAATTCACAAAATAGGATGGATCCTTTCAATGAATACACATCTGTTAAGGTAATATCTTGTAAATTTATAATAATTTTTCCTAATCCACTTTATATATAAATTAGACCTCCTCGATTCTGACAAAATATATCTTAAGCATTAATATTTTAAAAGTATATATTTGTAGAAGATGAAATTGATGTATCAATTAGAAAGGCTCCTCCATCTTAGTTATCATCCTAAAATATAGTACTTAAACTACTAATATTTGTATCATAAATTTTTAATGAAGCTTCTTTTTCTAGAATTATATGTAATCCAGAACCAGTAGAATTAGATATTGAAACATTCCTTATAACTATTTCTTAGCAAACAATTTTCCCATTTCCAGTTAAGACTTTTATTGGAAATATTTCTTTAATTTGTTCAATAAATATTTCCTGTTCTTCTTGGAAACCCCAATATAGATAAGGTTATAAGAGCAAATAATCAAATTAGTTATTTTAAACAAAAATGGAATTCTAAATTGATAAATATTTTGCCTAAATGTTAAAAATACTATTTAAAGTGTTTGTAGCAATATTTTATTTAAAATTTAGATCGATTAAAAGTATGGTACAATGCTAACAATCAAAATTAAATAAAAGGCCTGAATTACTTAAATCCATTTATATATATTGATGCATAACGTTTTTTTCAAAATTTGAATTCTTAATTTCTATTTGATAATCTTCTGCAGATGATATTTACAATATTGATGCTTATTTAATTTTATTTGTTATCAAAAGTAAATTTTCTTTGAAAAGCAATTCTGAAAGCTGAATGATATTTGTCGTTTTAGTTTTTAAGATAGAAGTTTTAATATCAATTATAGGGTAATTAATTGATTCGGCCTTTTAAATTATTAAATTTGTGATTTCAATAATAGGTACATCATAAATACTAATGGAAAGATAATAGTATTCGTTAATAATAGATTATTCTAAACAATCAAATTATTCATGAATTCCTTTAAATTTAAAATTTTCGTGTTGTTAAATCTCAATTTAATTTAATATTAATTTATTAGAATTTATAATAACTATATCTTGAATTCCATAAGCTTTTTGAATGATTAACTGATCAATTTTAATTGAAATTACGTCTAAATATATTAAACTCATTTCTAAATTATCAAAAACTGTTTGTAGTGGTTATTACATGAATTTGTTAGCAACTATTGATAGCTTGTTTATTATTAATTCTCTATTAGGTATTATATTTTAAGTAAATTTTATAAATCTTGCATTTTCATGATATTTATTTAAATAGAATCCAAGGTTCCCAATATAGATATAAAAAATTTCAACTTTATCATTAACAATTAACTATGCACCATCTTTAAACTAATTTAAGCTAAAGTTTAAATTCATCAAATCTGAATAATTATTAATAGCGATTATTTTACCATAGTGTACTGTATTTGAAATAAATTCTAATGAATCAAAATTGAAGTATTATAAATTTTTAATTAAAAACAAGCCATTATTAGAATAAAAATCAGAATAACTAATCTTCATTTAGAAAATTCTCAATTCACCATTAGTTTAGTTTATAAATCCCATATTAAAAAGTGATGTCTCAATATATATATAATTCAATTCTACTAAATCATCTTTTTTGAGATCAAACCAAAAAAAATGTAAATCCCAAAATTAACTATAAATAACATTGAAATTCTCTATTTTTACAGTTTACTTTGATTGTATTTTTTCTATTTTAATAAAATACTCAATATAAAATTATCTGGAGCAATCTTAGACAATAAAGTTTGAAATATAAACATTTTTTGCATTTTGCATAATAGTTTAAAAAGTAATTCTGGGANAATTCTAAATTGATAAATATTTTGCCTAAATGTAAAAAATACTATTGAAAGTGTTTATAGCAATATTTTGTGTAAAATTTAGATCGATTAAAAGTATGGTACAATGCTAACAATCAAAATTAAATAAAAGGCCTGAATTACTTAAATCGATTTAAATATATTGATGCATAATGTTTTTTTCAAAATTTGAATTCTTAATTTCTATTTAATAATCTTCTGCAGATGATATTTAAAATAGGGATGCTTATTTAATTTTATTTGTTATCAAAATTAGATTTTCCTTAAAATGCAATTCTGAAAGCTGAATGATATTTTTCGTTTTAGTCTTTAAAATAGAAGTTTTAATATCAATTATAGGGTAATTAATTGATTCAGCCTTTTAAATTATTAAATTTGTGATTTCAATTATAGGCACATCATAAATACTGATTGAAAGATAATAGTATTCATTAATAATAGATTATTCTAAACACTCAAATAATTCATGAATTCCTTTAAATTTAAAATTTTCATGTTGTTAAATTTCTATTTACTTTAATATTAATTTTTCAGAATTTATAATAACTATATCTTGAATCCCATAAGCTTTTTGAATGATCAAATGATCAATTTTAACTGAAATTACATCTAAATAAATTAAACTCATTTCTAAAATATCAAAAACTGTTTGTAACGGTTGTTAAATAAATTTGTTTGCAACTATTGATAGCTGGTTTATTATTAATTCCCTATTAGGTATTATATTTTAAGTAAATTTTATAAATCTTGCATTTTCATGATATTTATTTAAATAGAATCCAAGGTTCCCAATATAGATATAAAAAATTTCAACTTTATCATTAACAATTAACTATGCACCATCTTTAAACTAATTTAAGCTAAAGTTTAAATTCATCAAATCTGAATAATTATTAATAGCGATTATTTTACCATAGTGTACTGTATTTGAAATAAATTCTAATGAATCAAAATTGAAGTATTATAAATTTTTAATTAAAAACAAGCCATTATTAGAATAAAAATCAGAATAACTAATCTTCATTTAGAAAATTCTCAATTCACCATTAGTTTAGTTTATAAATCCCATATTAAAAAGTGATGTCTCAATATATATATAATTCAATTCTACTAAATCATCTTTTTTGAGATCAAACCAAAAAAAATGTAAATCCCAAAATTAACTATAAATAACATTGAAATTCTCTATTTTTACAGTTTACTTTGATTGTATTTGTTCTATTTTAATAAAATACTCAATATAAAATTATCTAGCGCAATTTTTCACAATAAAGTTTGAAATATAAACATTTTTTGTATTTTGAAAAATAGTTTAAAAAGTAATTCTGGGATCATCTTACCAAAATAGAATATTAATTAATTCAATGGTTTGCTCAAATGCACTTTTAAACTTTAGTATATTTGGACCATATGTGAAAAAATCAATATCAATTTCAATTCCTTCGATGTGCACTCTTTTAAAATTAGCAAATACTAATTATTGTTAAAATTAAAAAGTTGTAAATTCATTTCCAAAAATTTCAAGTTCAACCTATCTAATTTAGTTTAATAACAATTATTACATTGCTGTGAAAATATTGGAACTAAAATTCTAAGAAATCTATTATTTATCAAGAACTGAGCATGTTTAATGTTGATAACTAGTAATTTTTATCAAAATTTATTTAATTGATTTCTAATTAGCTAATAAGTAAAATTCTTAAGTCTCAAACTAAATTAATATATATTATTGTTACTTAAGCAAAACTTGATGAAGAAAATAATTGATCACTCAAAATATTTGATTGTTAAAATGATTTTTTTTCTTCCTCTGTTTCTAATGAATTTAATTATTGATAGTATTCTTCATTATTACAAATTAAATTTAAGTTTAAAACAATTGATTTAATGCATGGACCAAATTCGCAATCAGCATAAATTCCTAATTCCTAATCAAAATAGCCAGTGGATCCAGCTATACAATAAAATGAGTAATTAAAAAATTCTTGGTTTATAAAAAGTGGATTAATAGATTGTACATCTTGTTTATCTCTTTCATAACATGAATTACAATTATTTGGACAAGAAATACATTGGTTATTTATCAAAGTTCTATTTCTAATTTTTAATCCTTAAGGACATTTTACACAAATATTTTTATTATTTTACAATATACATTTTAAACATGATTCTGGACAAATTTCAATACATTGATTTTCATGCAGTTCATATCCTTCTTAGCATATTGTACAAAGGATTTCATAATCAAGATCATTTTGACTTATTCCATATTCAGTAAATTTATGCGTAAAAAATTCTAAATCTACAAATACTCTATAAAATGCTCGAATTTCATTTTTCCAATTATCTTTAGAAATTTTGTTTTACTAAAAACAACTTAAACAATGTAAATCTTATGGGCATAATAGACATTATCCTGTTTTCTTTTCAGCATAATAACCATTTTGACAAACAAGACAAGAATAGGAAACTGTTTTTGGAACTCTTTCAAAACCCACAAAGTATGATGTTAATTATTCTACCACACAGTATAAACAGTGTAATTTCAATCTTGGACATTCATCAGTAAATGAATATATCATAACGTTTGAATTATAAGGACCATATAAGCAATTAATCTAATTGTACAATCCTAATTTCGAGATATAAACTTAATTACACTTTTACTATTCTCCCTAATTACAGAGTAGATTTTATTCATCAAAATAATAGCCATCTGCACACTTTGCACACATAGTTATTGTCAAATAGTAATAAGGTTAAAACATATAATCTAATGAATTTATAAGAGTATCTGATTCAGCACTTTCAAATGCAATTAAGCAATTTTTTATTTCATTAATTCTACAGTCTTAAGAATTCAAGGATATATAATAAAAATAATTATCTAAACAGCTTAAGCAAATCATAATTTCTAATTCATTAGAATATTAGCAAACTTTACAAAAATTCCCGCATTTTAAGCATTAATTATTTACCAATCCGAAACCTGTGTCACAAGATAAGCATTCAGTTAAACTAAGACAATTTGGACAAGAACTTGGACATAGAATGCAAGAATTACTTTCATCTGATAAATAATATCCATTCAAACATTCAGTACATTTTTATGTATTTTAATTTATTTTTTTGCATGCTGCATCTAATAAATTACATTTAAAATTAGAGTAATAACGATTTTCTTTACAAAACCCAAAGGCTGTTTTTGATAAATGATTAACATCTAACTGAAAACAATTTTCAATTTATATTTCTGTTATATCACAATAATCATATACTCCTTCTATTAAATTCAAATTATAACTATCATCAATATTATAAAGATCATAATCTAAAACAGATCTTACTTATTATGTATAAGCATCATCTGTTTATGATAATTGTTAAGTTATGTAATCCTTAGTACAAATAGGTTTAATGTACCAATTTTTAGAATTTAATAAACAATCTATGCAATATAAATTATATAAATTCCATTGAGGACTATATTATTAACAATAATTACCATTATATGCATTATTAATTGGTTGGTAAATAAAAATATCCAAAAGGACAATCAGAATTTGATACATCTAAACTAATTTCACCATAGATTAACGAAGGAAATAGGTCAGAATAAGATTTACATATCTAATTTATTTCTATCTAATCTATTGGACAAACACATTGATGATATTCTTCCAGAAATACTCTTCTACTATCATCGTAACAGGATAAACAATTAGTATGTAATGGACCATAACAAGTTTAACAACTATCATGGCAATCTAAGTATATTTCATAATGATACAATAATCTAGATTTAAATCATTTTAATAATTTGAGATAAATTAAATGTCAGCTAATTATCCTTTCAATTTTTTATAAATAGTATAATCTCCTCCAAATATGGCATAATATTTTGTATTAATAAATAAACTACTATATTAATCGTTTCCCATAAAATAATTATGTGTAATCAAATTTTAATTTTGATAATAGCTTAATCTAAATTATGATTTTGTTTGCTAATTTTATAGTCCATATTCAAATGAAAAAAAATGCCATTTTGCTAATAATTGTTAATAAGGTAAATCTTGTCTCAAAATTATTTTATCATTTGCTGAATCTTATTCTAAATACTTCGGATATGGCATAAAATAATGATGTGATATAACTTCATATCCACAATTATTTTAATTTGATAAATCCAAATTAACTATTATTTTTACTATTTCATCTCCTAAATTTATTTCATCTTTGTAATTTTTAAATATTGTTAGTCGAACTAATAAATACTATGTTAAAGAGTATGCATCATACAAATAATATTTTACCCAACCGGATAAACAGAATTTCCTACCAAACTAATCAAATTCAAATTCTTTTTAAATAACTCCATCAAAATATGCTAGTCCTGGAATTAAATTTATTTTTTTTTCATGTTCATTTAGTCTTAGCCAATATATTGTTCCATCATATATATCCCAAGGGTATCTATAATATTCTTGAATAAAAATCCTGGATAATCTTCCACGAAAAATTCCTAATTCAAATTGATTATTTATCTAGAAATATTGATATATATTACAATTCCAGTTCCTCCAACAAAAAATTCAACTGAATTAGGTTTATATAGAAATAATTATTGATAATTAATATTGAGACTTCCTATTGTTTCGTAAATTAGACGATCATATTCTAAGGTGATAATAGTGATTATCCAAACTCCTTCGTAATTCTTTGGATCGTATTCAATTTCAACATTTTGATCCCCAACAAAAAGTGAATGAATTATATAATTATCCGTTATTACATTCGTATACATCAAAGCTAACACTTGATTATCATCTAAACTTTTCATAAAAAATAGCAACTATTGCTTAGGATTATCAAGGTTTAATTTTTATTCAACTTATGGATAAGATTGAGGGATCTAAAATGTAATATAGAAGCTCCAAAATTCAAAAGAAATCAAATCCCCTATGTCATATCTAACTGTTGATTCTAAAGGATAAGAGCTAGGGATTAGTAGATCTTCATTAAATTAATAGCAAGAGGCTATAGCAATTATTGTGACTAATGAGAATAGTGACTTTTCAATCAATGTATCTTTTAACATAATGAATTTTTATTTTTTATGTATAATTTAATTAAAAAATTTCATCATTAACCAAATATCTAATAATTTTTTTTTTTTAGAAAATGCAGTTTAAACATCTTTAATGTTATGTAATTATTATTTTGACACTGTAATGCCCTTTTTTTCTAA
>CAJJDM010000211.1:10558-20961 GCA_905182975.1 Paramecium primaurelia
GGATGTAAGCAATAATACACTTAATTTGACTCTTCTGTTTCAATTCAATTTAACAAATGTTCTCCTTCTTTCATTTACTGATAAATACTTTATCATTTCATTTTATTTGGTTGTTTAAATAATTTAAATTCCTTAGTTTTTTATTTTTAATAAATTAAGGCAACTTATTATATAAACTATGAATTATTTTATTAGTTCAAAATATTATGTAAGAGCATTTTGAATTAAACTTAAAAAATTATTTAAATTTACATAAACTTACCAATCAATGGATTTAAATAATTCTGTTTTTCAGAAGTACTCCCTAAAAGATTTTTTAATTTTAATTTTACAACATTAAAGAGACTTTAAGGTTCACTTTTCTTTTTCTATAATAAGATTCACTTGAAATCAATCTATTCATACTATTTCATTTATTAATAAAGGACACAAAAGTTTATATTTTTCAATTAATAGATTAAGTTGATGCTCTTAATTCTTAATTAAATTCAAAATCAAAAATTTTCATAAATTTATATTTCTAATAAATAGCAGTAAGTTTTTTATTCTTATAGAAAACATAATAATCTTAATCACTATTATAAATTTTCATTTTTAGTATTTTTTAATTATAAAATAAAATGCTACTAAGATCATAAAACACATAATATATATAATTTTTAAAAATACATAAGAAGTGAAATATGAAACCATATTCATATATAAAGGGAATTCTTGATTAGGGTTCATTTAGGAGGTCATGATAATTAATATTTAATAGAAATTTATTGTTTATAATGAATCAACTGATAATTTTGGTTAACTCTAAATTAGAGGTAGGATGGGTTTTCAAGGATTCATATATAGAAATTTAAGTTTGAAAATATTTATTCTCCTTAATAAGTTCAATAATCTGATTATTATATAAATACTTCTAATTATTTGATTCATTTAAATTTTCTGAAAAGAATTCTTAGAAAGATGAAAAATAAAAGAGAATATTTGAGCAAAGAATAAATAATTTGTATCGTCATCCTATTCAAGTACTTTCTTTAATTATTTAGCTTTAGGTAAATCACTTTTGAAATAGTATTTAAACCTAGATACAAAAATTATAATAGATCTCTCAATAATAGATATGATATATTGAGGGTTTTTTGGATGTATATATTTTTTTAAACTCCTAGAATTTATATCATTAATTTAATAGTTCTCTTTTAATACTTATGGAAAGATAATTGCTTATAATTAAGTAATAACCCTAAAATATTTTTAATTAATTTTTATCGATATCAAGAAATAAATAAAGATGATAATATTAATTCTCCTTATCTCAAAAGGACTAAAGCTTAACCAGACGGTAAAATATAAAATTAATAATATACTTTTATTCTTTCACATATTTATGAAATTTATTAGCTAAATCAGTTTTAGTAATCAAAATACAAATAGTTTGAAGTATTTTTATTATCTGATAGATCATATACTCTATAAAACTTTTAGAATTATACAAATAAGAGTCTAGGTTAAATTGTATTCTGAGTAGTTTAAGTAGAGATTGATAATAAGTTAATTTCAGATTTGTATTATGCCAATACATCAGATGAAAACTCATCTAACCAAGAGCATCTTTCATTTTCATTATAATAAAGTATTTTAACTTAAGTCTCTTACATTTTATGGCACAATACCTTAAAGATATTGTTCATCACATTATTTTGATGTTGCTTTGAGACTTCTTAATTTTATAATAATTATGGTTATGTATTAGCTCATATAGGTAATTATTCATAATTGATTATGATACCTAATGAATAAATATCAGCTTTGGAGGAAACTTTGTTACTAAAAATAATTTTGGAACAGCATAAGCTGGTGATCCAACTTCTGTACAGTTTTATGCATAATTTATATCTTCAATGACTCCTCTTATACCCAGATCATCAATTTTGAACGTACCATTTGAAATAAGAATGTTGGCTGATTTAATAACTCTATGTATAATTCTACATTTATAAAATGTCTAATATCCATAGGTTATAAGAGCAACAATCTTAATAGAATGGCTAGTTTTCTTATACTAAGTAATTTTTGATATCACCTTCATGACAAAGTTCCAATATTAAGGAAACTCTGCCATTTTATTAGTTATTGAATACTTGTTGTGAGTTTTAGTTTTCTCTTTTTATTGGCATGAGTACTAAAATGATTTCAATTTTTCTTTTCAAGATTACCTCAGCATATAGTTACGAATTGGGATTTTGAAATGTGAACAAACATAAATAGCTCCATATTGTCCTTTAACATAGAATATCTTTCTATCTATTTGATAATGTGATATTGTTATTGGCTCTGAATTAAAAAATACCTCTTTTTTCTAATTTATATTTTATTAAAATAATTAATTAATTAAATTATGTCCAATAATGAGTTTTCATCTTTATTTCTTTAAACTAAGCTACTTAAAATGACAGCATAAAAATTTAAATTTTAAGTATTACAAACTATCTTATTCTGGTCTTCTTATTATGATTCCAGTTCTCTTTCTCTAGATCAGTAAAAGAAGAAGTTATAGTTCAAACCAAGTGTTCTCAAAGTATTAATATTTATAGTTACGTATACATATATAATAAATTATAATAGAGTAGACAACAAAAATTAATTCAATTTGTCCCAGTACCTAAAAGAAAGGATATCTAAAGAAAGTCTTAAGTCATAATAAGTTCTACTATTCGGAAAAGTGTTTACTAAGTAAGAAGTAGTATCAGAGTTGAAGGAATAGAGGATAACCCTTCTTAATCTATGGCCATTAAATCAAATCATTACATTACATTAAGGCTATAATAAAGGAATAGAAATTGTAAAGTTAGAAATCAATAAGATTGAATCACCAAACAGCACTATTTTGTAATTTCAATTTCCTAAATATTAATCTTAAACTGAAAACCATAAAAGTCAAAGAGATTCCTTCAAAGAATTGATTGGAAATTAGAAATCTTAATTAGAAAAATAGATATTATGATATATATGTGACCTATTATGTAGAGCAAATTCAATTTGAAGAGGGATTAATCTTATTATTACTATGGTACTTAGATATTAGCTTTTACATTTTCATTCTAATTTCTCTATTTTCAAGATTTTTCTTTAGAATACAAGAAAAAATTGGATATAAATTGATCTAAAAGATTCTATTCATATTTATCCTTGAACTTTTTGTACTAGAAACATATCGTATAATTTCAAATGATTTATAACAAATTTTTTTATTTAATTTTGCTGGGAATAGAAATTTATTTAGTATAATACAATATATTATAATGAAAAATTGTATATGTTAAAAAAATATAATGATTTAATTAATCAATCACATATAATATATATATATAAAATGAACCATTATAGGAATTATATGGTTTAGATAATAATAAGAAATTTAAAATTACAATAGATAGAAGCACATATATTACATCATCTAAAAATAAGAAATTAACTGATTATTATAAGTAGCAATATAAAGAAATAGATAAATTATAAATCAAGAATAAGGAAGATCTAATAAGAAAATTTTAGGACTTAATCAAATTATAAAAAAGGAATTGATCGCTAAACTCATATTAATGAATACATAATGCAGTGCTTTAACAATTAATTCTTCAGTCTTATTAGATGAAGCATTGTAAACAACTATTGACAAGTTTATTAATCGTTTAGAATTTAATAGATCATCTTGTTTTAAAGTGATTAAATTAAAAGGCAGAAGTTATTGTATAAAATAAAAGAATATTGATGATACAATATCATTAAAGAATAGTATAAAAACTAGGCTTTCTTTCCAGCAATTGAAATTAGATATAAAGGAAAAAAAAGGGGAAATAAAAGCAAAGGCAGATGTCTCACTACGTTTGCTCTTTAATCCTGCTTTTTGGGAGCTCTTCTATTGTAGAATATTAATCTTTATATTAGCCATATATATTTAACTACAATCTTCTAAACTATCTAGTTGCTACAAACATAATTCTAATTTATTAATATATTAATTATATTTAATTTGAGCTCTAAGCAACAGATATTTAATTATTTTGATAAAAAGGATAATAATAATCAGAAATATTAGAATTCTGCATTAAAAGAAAAATACTCAAATTAAGAATAAAAAATTAAATTATGCCTTTTTAATTAAGAAAGAAAGCATCCTCATCAATTAATTAGCTCTTAGTGATTCATATATAAAACCTAAGAATAAAGATTAAATTAAATATATAATGGGAGATATTTGGCTAAAAAAACCTCAAATATATTTCTGCAAAAATACAAATTTTATGTTTATTCATCAGAACTTTGATATTTAACCAAATTTGAATACCCTAAATTTTATTAATTATTTTATAAAAAAATTTGGATACATCTCAAAAATGAGCAACAACAGCCCAAAGGAATACTGGAATGCTGGCGCATTAGCACATTATTCAAGAAGCAGGGTACAATTATTAAATGTAATCATTTTTAGGAGTTTAAGATTACTTATAGAATTGAAGAAGCATTATTAGAAATTAATAATGCCTTAAATCTTTGTCCTTAATTTTCAGAAGCCTACAGTTTAAGAAGTTCAATGTTTTAAATATCGATTTAGGTGAATTATATGAAAACTTAAAATTATATGATAAAGCATTGGAAGATGTAAATTAAAGCTTATCTATAAATAATCAAAATGCTGAAAGTTATTATTAAAGGGGTATTAATTAGATTTGATAATTTAAGCAACAATTTATTGGAGATAAAAAATTTTTGATCTAGCATTAGAAGATTGTAAGAGGTGTGTTTAGATCAATCCAAACTTTGCCATGGGATATTCTAGAATGGGTAAAAAATAAACATAAATGTAAAGGAACTATTATGAGCGATTTGTAATAACAGGAAAATGAGTTCTAATATTACTGTTAAGCTATAGAAAATGATGAAAACTGTTATTAAGCTTTTATCTATAGAGGTAATTTAATATTTATATTCAAGGTTTATATTATTAAGATAAACAATTGATTATTGATGCATTAAGAGATTTCAATTAAGCGATAAAAATAAATCCTAAATATTGTTTGGCCTATTATGAAAGAGGTGAGTAATATTACACTTAATTTATTAGCCAGATTATATGAAAATATAAGTGACATAGATAAAGCATTAAGTGACTATAATCAAGCAATCCTACTTAATCCTAAATATGTAGATGCCTATTATAATAGAGGTGAATACTATACACTTAATTTATTAGCCATATTATATTAAGATATTGGTGATAAAGAAAAAGCATTAAGTGACTATAATCAAGCAATCCTACTTAATCCTAAATATGTAGATGCCTATTATAATAGAGGTGAATACTATACACTTAATTTATTAGCCATATTATATTAAGATATTGGTGATAAAGAAAAAGCATTAAGTGACTATAATCAAGCAATCCTACTTAATCCTAAATATGTAGATGCCTATTATAATAGAGGTGAATACTATACACTTAATTTATTAGCCATATTATATTAAGATATTGGTGATAAAGAAAAAGCATTAAGTGACTATAATCAAGCAATCCTACTTAATCCTAAATATGTAGATGCCTATTATAATAGAGGTGAATACTATACACTTAATTTATTAGCCATATTATATTAAGATATTGGTGATAAAGAAAAAGCATTAAGTGACTATAATCAAGCAATCCTACTTAATCCTAAATATGTAGATGCCTATTATAATAGAGGTGAATACTATACACTTAATTTATTAGCCATATTATATTAAGATATTGGTGATAAAGAAAAAGCATTAAGTGACTATAATCAAGCAATCCTACTTAATCCTAAATATGTAGATGCCTATTATAATAGAGGTGAATACTATACACTTAATTTATTAGCCATATTATATTAAGATATTGGTGATAAAGAAAAAGCATTAAGTGACTATAATCAAGCAATCCTACTTAATCCTAAATATGTAGATGCCTATTATAATAGAGGTGAATACTATACACTTAATTTATTAGCCATATTATATTAAGATATTGGTGATAAAGAAAAAGCATTAAGTGACTATAATCAAGCAATCCTACTTAATCCTAAATATGTAGATGCCTATTATAATAGAGGTGAATACTATACACTTAATTTATTAGCCATATTATATTAAGATATTGGTGATAAAGAAAAAGCATTAAGTGACTATAATCAAGCAATCCTACTTAATCCTAAATATGTAGATGCCTATTATAATAGAGGTGAATACTATACACTTAATTTATTAGCCATATTATATTAAGATATTGGTGATAAAGAAAAAGCATTAAGTGACTATAATCAAGCAATCCTACTTAATCCTAAATATGTAGATGCCTATTATAATAGAGGTGAATACTATACACTTAATTTATTAGCCATATTATATTAAGATATTGGTGATAAAGAAAAAGCATTAAGTGACTATAATCAAGCAATCCTACTTAATCCTAAATATGTAGATGCCTATTATAATAGAGGTGAATACTATACACTTAATTTATTAGCCATATTATATTAAGATATTGGTGATAAAGAAAAAGCATTAAGTGACTATAATCAAGCAATCCTACTTAATCCTAAATATGTAGATGCCTATTATAATAGAGGTGAATACTATACACTTAATTTATTAGCCATATTATATTAAGATATTGGTGATAAAGAAAAAGCATTAAGTGACTATAATCAATCAATCCAACTTGATCCAAATGATGCAACAGTCTATTATAATAGAGGTTAATACTATAAACTTAACTTATTAGCCATATTATATTAAGATATTGGTGAAAAAGACAAAGCATTAATTGATTGTAATTAAGCAATCCAACTTGATCCTAAATTAGGAATTGCCTATTTTGGAAGAGGTGAATACTATTACACTAAATATTTTAGGCTTATTATATGTTGATATTGGTGATAATGAAAAAGCATTAAGTGACTATAATCAAGCCATCCTACTTAATCCTAAATATGTAGATGTCTATTATAATAGAGGTGAATACTATACACTTAATTTATTAGCCATATTATATTAAGATATTGGTGATAAAGAAAAAGCATTAAGTGACTATAATAAAGTAATCCAACTTGATTCAAATAATGCAATTACCTATTTTAAAAGAGGTGAATACTATACACTTAATTTATTAGCCATATTATATTAAGATATTGGTGATAAAGAAAAAGCATTAAGTGACTATAATCAATCAATCCAACTTGATCCAAATGATGCAACAGTCTATTATAATAGAGGTTAATACTATACACTTAACTTATTAGCCATATTATATTAAGATATTGGTGATAAAGAAAAAGCATTAAGTGACTATAATCAATCAATCCAACTTGATCCAAATGATGCAACAGTCTATTATAATAGAGGTTAATACTATACACTTAACTTATTAGCCATATTATATTAAGATATTGGTGATAAAGAAAAAGCATTAAGTGACTATAATCAATCAATCCAACTTGATCCAAATGATGCAACAGTCTATTATAATAGAGGTTAATACTATACACTTAACTTATTAGCCATATTATATTAAGATATTGGTGATAAAGAAAAAGCATTAAGTGACTATAATCAATCAATCCAACTTGATCCAAATGATGCAACAGTCTATTATAATAGAGGTTAATACTATACACTTAACTTATTAGCCATATTATATTAAGATATTGGTGATAAAGAAAAAGCATTAAGTGACTATAATCAATCAATCCAACTTGATCCAAATGATGCAACAGTCTATTATAATAGAGGTTAATACTATACACTTAACTTATTAGCCATATTATATTAAGATATTGGTGATAAAGAAAAAGCATTAAGTGACTATAATCAATCAATCCAACTTGATCCAAATGATGCAACAGTCTATTATAATAGAGGTTAATACTATAAACTTAACTTATTAGCCATATTATATTAAGATATTGGTGAAAAAGACAAAGCATTAATTGATTGTAATTAAGCAATCCAACTTGATCCTAAATTAGGAATTGCCTATTTTGGAAGAGGTGAATACTATTACACTAAATATTTTAGGCTTATTATATGTTGATATTGGTGATAATGAAAAAGCATTAAGTGACTATAATCAAGCCATCCTACTTAATCCTAAATATGTAGATGTCTATTATAATAGAGGTGAATACTATACACTTAATTTATTAGCCATATTATATTAAGATATTGGTGATAAAGAAAAAGCATTAAGTGACTATAATCAATCAATCCAACTTGATCCAAATGATGCAACAGTCTATTATAATAGAGGTTAATACTATACACTTAACTTATTAGCCATATTATATTAAGATATTGGTGATAAAGAAAAAGCATTAAGTGACTATAATCAATCAATCCAACTTGATCCAAATGATGCAACAGTCTATTATAATAGAGGTTAATACTATACACTTAACTTATTAGCCATATTATATTAAGATATTGGTGATAAAGAAAAAGCATTAAGTGACTATAATCAATCAATCCAACTTGATCCAAATGATGCAACAGTCTATTATAATAGAGGTTAATACTATACACTTAACTTATTAGCCATATTATATTAAGATATTGGTGATAAAGAAAAAGCATTAAGTGACTATAATCAATCAATCCAACTTGATCCAAATGATGCAACAGTCTATTATAATAGAGGTTAATACTATACACTTAACTTATTAGCCATATTATATTAAGATATTGGTGATAAAGAAAAAGCATTAAGTGACTATAATCAATCAATCCAACTTGATCCAAATGATGCAACAGTCTATTATAATAGAGGTTAATACTATACACTTAACTTATTAGCCATATTATATTAAGATATTGGTGATAAAGAAAAAGCATTAAGTGACTATAATCAATCAATCCAACTTGATCCAAATGATGCAACAGTCTATTATAATAGAGGTTAATACTATACACTTAACTTATTAGCCATATTATATTAAGATATTGGTGATAAAGAAAAAGCATTAAGTGACTATAATCAATCAATCCAACTTGATCCAAATGATGCAACAGTCTATTATAATAGAGGTTAATACTATACACTTAACTTATTAGCCATATTATATTAAGATATTGGTGATAAAGAAAAAGCATTAAGTGACTATAATCAATCAATCCAACTTGATCCAAATGATGCAACAGTCTATTATAATAGAGGTTAATACTATAAACTTAACTTATTAGCCATATTATATTAAGATATTGGTGAAAAAGACAAAGCATTAATTGATTGTAATTAAGCAATCCAACTTGATCCTAAATTAGAAATTGCCTATTTTGGAAGAGGTGAATACTATTACACTAAATATTTTAGGCTTATTATATGTTGATATTTGTGATAAAGAAAAAGCATTAAGTGACTATAATCAAGCAATCGTACTTAATCCTAAATATGTAGATTTCTATTTTGAAAGAGGTAAATACTATTCAACTTAGTATTTTAGGCTTATTATATTTAGATATTGGTGACAAAGAAAAAGCATTATGTGACTATAATCAAGCAATCTTACTTAATCCAAATTATGCTAAGGCCTATAATAACAGAGGTGATGACTATTACTGCTAATATATTAGGCATTTTATATAAAGATAAAGGTGAAGTAGATAAATCATTAAATGATTTAAATCGAGCAATCTTTCTTGACACAAATGATGCTAGAGCCTATTATAACAGAGGTGATTACTATTAAACTTAATATATTAGCCATATTATATTAAGATATTGGTGATAAATAAAAAGCATTAATTGACTTTAATCAAGCAATCCAACTTGATCCAAATAATGCAATTACCTATTTTAAAAGAGGTAAATACTATTACACTTTATATTTTAGGCTTTTTATATTTTGATATTGGTGATATAGATAAAGCATTGAGTGACTTTAATCTAGCAATAGAACTAGATCCAAATGATACAACAGCCTATTATAATAGAGGTGAATACTGTACACTTAATTTATTAGCCATATTATATTAAGATATTGGTGATAAAGAAAAAGCATTAAATGACTTTAATCAAGCAATACAACTAGATCCAAATGATGCAGCAGCCTATTATAATAGAGGTTAATACTATAAAATTAACTTATTAGCCATATTATATTAAGATATTGGTGATAAAGAAAAAGCATTAAGTGACTATAATCAAGCAATCCTACTTAATCCTAAATATGTAGATGCCTATTATAATAGAGGTGAATACTATACACTTAATTTATTAGCCATATTAAATTAAGATATTGGTGATAAAGAAAAAGCATTAAGTGACTATAATCAATCAATCCAACTTGATCCAAATGATGCAACAGTCTATTATAATAGAGGTTAATACTATA
>CAJJDM010000212.1:13998-46276 GCA_905182975.1 Paramecium primaurelia
AACCAGAGAATAAAGTATCATTAGAGTTTCTGAATTGATGTGACTAACCAAAATAACCTAAAGAAAATAAAAATTAAAAAAAAATATAACTGGCTGAATAGTTCCGTTCATTATTAGATTTTTATTCAAAAAAATAATAATAAATATGATTAAAAATCAAATATTAATAAGAAGGATTATTCTGAAAATCTTATTCTATTAATCATATGTTTATTTGATATATTTGAAACATTTCCAAATTTTCTATTTTATAGTTTGATTGAAATTAAAGAATGAAAATAATTTTTTTGTCATTATTAGGTTATTATCTTAAATTCATGATATCAAAAAATATTTTAAAGGATAGAACAATTGTATCAAATATTAAAACATCAGTTATTATTTTATTTGATGAAACTGTTTTTTAGTTTTTATTTATATATTATTATTATTATCTATTAAATCTAGGAATGATATAATCTATAACTAAATTTTAACCACCAATAAATAAATATTAAATAGAATAATAAAAAAAATTTTGTTAAAATTTATGATTATCCTTACTTCTTTTAAATGGTTCAATAGATCAAAAAAAATGATATTATTAATGTGCCAAGAATATCGTTAAATTCAGTTATTAATCTAATAGATTTTTCACATGAAAAAACATGAACCTGCATTTGGATCCCATCTATGAGGCTTAGCTGTCTTTATGTAACAATATCCTGATTTAAGAGTATTAATATCCATTATAACACATTATTATTTATGATAGTGACATAGATGAATTTGCTTATTATTCCAAGTTTTAGTATTCTTACAACTTCCTATTTAAGTAGAATAAGTTTAATATGTATGTGTTTAACATAAAGATTTATTTTAATTCTAATGACATTTATCTTTAACTAATTCACATGCATTTTAATCATTTTTTTTGCGAATTCACAACTCTCCATTAGTAGACATTATTTTACAAATTCCATATAATCTTTCGGATTAAAAGTATAATTAATATTTTTATCTCAAATATCCTATGAAAAATATTATTAATATAAAAATAAGATTAATAATAAAAAATAACACCGATTTTATGATTGAACTGATTATCTTTTTGATACATTTGTAGAAAATTTATTGTATTCAAATAATGTTTTAAAAAATGAAGTTTTAAATATTAACTTAATTACCCTGGAGAAAATTTATAATATTTTAGATTTGATCATAAAAATGAATAAAATTAATATTAAATGATATGTTCTATAATAATTTCAAAGTTCTATTTCTGTATTGATATAACCAATATTTCTCATTCTATATTTTACTAAAATATAAAAGCCTATTAATTATAAAATGATTATGATAATTAATGAATAAATCCATCTTCTTGAATTATAATTTAAATCAGGAAGCATAAAATTTATATCATAAACTCCATCTGAAAAATCATTCTTGCAAATAATATTCACATGTTTTGTCTTTTTATCTTATCTATAATGACATTTTAAAGTTCTAGTAGATATTGGATAATATAAAACTGATCCATTATTTAATGCAAGGCATGTAGCGTTTCGATCCTCTATATTTGTAATTAAAGCATATCCAGAAGATGTAGAGTTTAATTATCCTAACATCAAAATAGGCTCTTCTAAATTGTTAATAAGTAAATCAGTAATGTAGTAAACTCCTATAATATAGGTATTTCCTTATTTAAATTATTGAAGTAGAAATCCATTAGAATATACAAAATTTGGAACTAGTACTATATCATCATTTACATAAGCTGGGATAGTGGTTATTAAATCTTAAAAAGATAACTAGTTTTAAAATAACTTATAAAATAATAAATATCCAAAACCTTCAGTACTAGTGATAAGGAAGAAAATTTATTTGTCTATTATTTGCAATATCAATATTTAAGCATAAAGTAGATTATCCGAAAATAAAACTAAAAAATTACTTTAAGTAATTGAATATTTATTAAAATATAAATATTGATAAAATACATCATAATAATTGGAGATGTATATAATAATAACTAAATTTGACTAATTCATATCTAAACTAGAATTATATAAAGATACTGAAAAATCTTGACAATCACTAATAAGTAGCTGGATGCTATTGTTTAAAGGGTTCAATAAATACAAATTTTAAGAATTTTAATTATAAGATCCCAATATAAAATTAAGAGCGGCTATATTACTAATTTTAGATATATAAGTAAATTTATAAGCTATTTACAATAAGCTTCTATTTATAACAATTCCATTAGAGTCAAAATAAATGCTTAGCCAATATTATGCAGTATCGTTTTGACATATTGATGATAAACTTAAATTATAAGATGTTGATTTCAAGCATTCAGTAAAATTTAAATTAGAATAATCGTAAGATTAAAGAAATTCAAAATACTAATTAACAATTCTTATTGCGCTGTTGTTTTACAGAATAAAAAATTTGTTATTTACTGCAGTTACTTATGTGTAATTAAGATCAATATTTTTTGTAAAGTAAACAAAATTAGTTAAATTGCATTCATCATTTGTAAAGTATTGTTAATCAAATTAATCAACTTTTTTATCAATTTTATCAACATCAGAACTTTTAGGAAAATAACAAAGACTTGCCTGTCTATCAAGGATTATATTCACAGGAATTGTAAAAGTTCGATCAGTTAAATTTAAATCTTATATCAACAAATCTACCGTTATTGTAGTTTTTGGTTAGAAATAAGTGAAATTTGATAAATACGTCAAGCTTTGATTTGGTGTGGTTTAATTAGCAGTTTAATTTACCAAAGAAGTAATAGTATAATTATAAATCAGTTATGGGTAAGAGTGTGAAAAATTTAGAGATTAATTTACTTTAAACTAAAAGTTTTGCTCTGTTGATAATGAATTGATATAAGTTTCAAAATACAAAATAGATTTTAAAGAATATTAAATAGTGCTTATCAATTTTGATGATAAAATGAGTAAATAATATAAACTCATATGTTAAGGTAATTTAGGGTTGTAGACATACAAATTGTAATTTTAAAATTGAACATAAAAAAACCAGTCATCTGATAGTATTTAGATATTATTCTTATTCTGTACATTAGGCATATTTCTCATAAAAAATGGATATTTAAAATTTTATATACTCCAAACTTAGAAACAAAGATCAAACCCGTAATTGCAAATATAGGATAGAACTAATTATTGATTTACAATATTTATTTATTTAATTTAGAATTTAACCTCTATGATTGAAATTGGAATTGGTATATTACTTTAATCAATCGAAATAATAATGACATTATTAATANAAAATGATGTATATTTATTTGTATATTACTTGCAATATCAAAATTTAAGTAAAATAATAAGGATAAATATAAAAACCTTAAGAACCACTTAAAGTAATTGAATTTTTATTGAAATTTATATATTGATAAATTACATCATCCATGATGTATATAACAAGAACTAAATTTGACTAATTCATATCTAAACTAGAATTATATAAAGATACTGAAAAATCTTTACAATATATCTAACCTTGATATTAATTAAGTTACTGCATAGAGTTGTTTAACGGATTCAATAAATACAAACCTCTGTTATATGTATTGTTAGAGCCTAAAATAAAATTAAGAGTGGCTATATTACTAATTTTCTTTATATAAGTAAATTTAAAAGGTATTTACATTAAGCTTCTATTTATAACACTTCCATTAGAGTCAAAATAAATGCTTAGCCAATATTAAGCAGTGTCGTTTTGACATATAGAAGATAAAGTTAAATTATAAGATGTTGATTTCAAGCACTCAGCAAAATTTAAATTAGAATAATTGAATGATGTAAGTTATACAAAATACTAATTATAAATATCGATTACACTGTTGTTTTACAGAACAAAAAATTAGTTATTTACTGCAGTTACTAATGTGTAAGTTTGATTAGTTGTTGTGGTTTTAAAGTAACCAAAATTAGTTAAATTGCATTCATCATTTGTAAAGTATTGTTAATCAGATTAATTAAATCGATCAATTTTATCAACATCAGAACTATTAGGAAAATAACAAAGACTTGCCTGTCTATCAAGGATTATATTCATAGGAATTGTGAAAGTTCGATCAGTTAAATTTAAATCTGTTATCAACAAATCTTTGATTATTATAGTTTTAGGTTAGAAATAAGTGAAATTTGATAAATAAGTCAAGCTTTGATTTGGTGTAGATTAATTAGCAGTTACATTTAACAAAGAGGTAACAGTATAATTATAAATCATTTATGGGTAAGAGCGCGAAAAGTTTTAAGCTTAATTTACTTTAAGGTTAAAACTTTGTTATATTGATAATGAACTGATTTAGTTTTCAAAATACAAAATTGATCCGAAATTATAATAATCAGTGCAATTCAATTTTGTTGATAAATTGATTTAATAATATAAACTCATATGTTAAGGTAACTACGGATTGTAAACATACACTGTGTAATTTAAAAATTGAACATAAAAAAAAAAGTTATCTGATAGTATTTATAGATAATTCTTATAATCTACACTGGTCATATTTCTCATAAAAAAAGGATATTTAAAATTTTCTATACTCCAAACTTAGAAACAAAGATCAAAGCCTTTATTGCAAATATAAGATAAAACTAATAATTGATTCACAATATTTATTTATTTAATTTAGAATTTAACCTCTATGATTGAAATTGGAATTAGTATATTACTTTAAATGATAGAAATAATTATGACATTATCAATATTATTGATTAATAAATATTAAGAAAAACGCTAATTATTTACAACTATTTAAATAGGATTAAATTTTAGTTTACTGTCTGCATTAAATAATGTATTAATCATAGTTTCGTTAATGATTACTAAATCAGTAAAATTCAAAGTCATGATTTAAATTTCTTGATTTATAATCAAAGTTATCAAATTATATTACGTAATGAAAAATTACTAAATTTATTATTCAAATTTAAACTCTGAAGAGGAGTAGTAATTTTTTTAATAGTAAATTAAATAAAGATAAACTGTATAATCATCACTAAGTCCTATTATTAAATGGCAATATGACAATGAATAGTGATCACAATCAGAAACTTATAATTACTGAGCCTGAATAGAAATATTAATATCCATCAATTTTTCATAAGAGTAAGGAGTGAAGGATATATCCAAGATTTATATTGATTCATTTGTAACTCCTATTAATTAGCGTTTGTAAAATTAGGCCAAGTTAAATGAATTGTTTATATATATCAATCCTTCCTTAAATGTTGTTTAACTAAACTATCCAAATTATTTATTATCTGTATTCAAAGTATATTACAGTAATTTGCCTGAATAGCCTACAAAGATTTTTTCATCTTTTTCATCGTAACTAATATATCGATACTGAGGGAAATTTTTATTAAACATTACATAAATATTTGTATCATTCTAATCTAGAATTGTAATAGACATAAACATTTTACAAATACCGATGAAAGTCAGATTAAATTATTTAGCAAAAATTGTGATATCATAAGTTATTCCTTAAACTTATTAATCTGTTAAATTAATTGATAGTTATTGTATTTTCAATTCATATACAATGATTTATCTGTTAAACATAAATAGATAGTTATCATAAGTATTTAAATATATTTAAGTGTTGTCATTAATTAAAATTGAGCCAATAGAGTTGGATTCTTATTATTGATAAAGGGTAAGTTGCAGTTCTTATTAAATTACAATAAATTCATTATTCAAAAAAGATTAAATCAATTTTTATTGTTTAATATTAATAAAATAAGAGTTTAACAAAATTAATTGATTTTAACATCCTAAGTATTCTTCTCTATATTTTTTATAATAGTAATTAACCAAAATTTAATCACATTAAAAGTAAATTTAATAGTTATAATAAACTTGAAAATTATCAACTTTTCCATAAAATCCTAAATCGAATGGCGCTATTAATTCAAAAGTATTATTCTAAGAAATGATAAATAATTTTATGATTGATTATTCAAGTATATATATAAAAGGGTTTTCTCTTAATGGAATAGCAATCTGTATAAATTAATCTTAATAAAATGTTAAGTTTTTAAACTGAGATGAGAATAATGTTATGATGGATATATTTTGATAATATTAGGCATATATTAGGAAAGGCTTTGATTCATTATAAATTCCTTGCATTTATGATTTAATTGGCTTATTCGCTTAGATTGAATAAACGATTTCAAAACTAGTATTCATTAGTTATAATAAATGAAAATGTCCTTCAGTATAACAATCAAGTAAGATATCTATATCAGCAAAAAAAACAATATTATAGCATTTATATATTTTTTCAATTTTAACTCCTTATCCCTACTGTTAAATATTTAAGTTTTTCCATTAGTAGAGTATTATATAATAATCTTTAGTTATTGTTGCAAAATGAGTTTGATTAGATGATACTGATATAAATTCTAATATGATGATTCTAATAATTACCATGTCCTTCTATTTGTATTATTTCATTAAAAGCATTTGTTATTTAAACATTAGGCACGCTAGGCTCATAATGGTAAATCAATTGGATATTTTCATAATGATTAAAAAATAACTTTTCATTTAATAATTAGTTCATAGGATATTCTAAATACTCTCCATTAGTTGGGTATAAAGTCATGTCTTCGTATTTCCAAAAGCAACTTTGTACAAAAATGGTTAAAATGAAAAATATCATTTTCTATTATTATTAATATTCAAAAAGAATATTATGGACCTATAAAAATTAAGAGAGCAATTTTCTCAAAATACATTAAGAGATAATAAAATCTAAATTTTATCCTACCAATATCACTTACAATTTATTAATAAGATAATAAAGGTTAAATCCAACATACATAAAATTTAGCATTGCTATTTTCACAATTTTTCATTAAAAATATTACTTATTTATGAAATCCATTTAAATAAAATACAATGGACAAATTATGAGTTATATAATCAAAATCTGATATGACTTAAGCTAAATATAGTATAATAAATATTGAAAACTGTTTATTAACTTTTCTTTCTGGTTAAAAATTGAATTAGATTAGGATAAATGGTAGCGCAAAAATACAATTTGATATCAAAAATTGATTGAAAAGAGACAAATAGTTTAGAAAGTAAGTAATTTTTAGCAGAAATTCTTGATCATATATCAGAAAGGGAAACAACTTACTGATTAGAAATTGCTTTTATCAATAATTTATCTATTGATAAGGTTTGTCTTAATATTAATTACTTTACTTATTCGAATATAAATATAAATTCTACTCTAATTTTTTTATTATCATCATAGTTCAGTTCAAAAAATAATTTAGACATATGTAAAAATTTTACTTGAATCAACCTTTTTAAATTTTGTTGGGGTTTCATTAAACAGTAAATTAAATAAGGAGCTTTAAAATACTTTAATTCCTATAAAAATTGAAATCTAAATTGAAAGAAATAAATGGCTATAAAAATATGAAGATATTGGTTTTAAGTAGTATTGAAAATAATCCTTACCAATTTTAGTGCTTTATTGATAAAAAACAAACGGTTCAGAGTTTTTCTTTAAATTAAGGTAGTTGGGGAGTTTAGGTAATAGTATCATAGTCTTACAACAATAATTACTTTAATTTTCTATCTTATAATTAAATATGATTTGAATTAATATCAATTAAATGTGAATTATTTAAATAATCTAATAAACCTTCTTTGATATTAACAAGATTACAATATGAAATTTCTCATTATATTTTTATAATTCAAAGATACTCAATTATAATGTTAAATAAAATAGATGATTAAATTTTAGAAAATTCAAAAAGGAATTTATTAGATAATGTTCCAAAAAAAGATAAATCAACATTCTTTTTATATAACATAGATCGTTCTGAAATTTAAGGGGATGTATTATTTTGATAGATTAAATAACCTTTTAATTAAATAAGGAACATATATTTGAGATTGATATCAAATTATCAAATACATCAAATAAACCAGAAATGATAAAAACAGGAAATTTAATCATTTTTCATGAAAACTAATTTAGGTATTGGTAATCAATAATAGTATAAAATATTACTAATTATTAAATTAGAAAAAAGTAATAGACAGTAATTAGTTTGGAACCATTAAATATTGAGGAAATGATGGATTTAGAAAATGATTAAGATTTATAAGCAATAGAAAGATTTTTGAATAAGAAAAAACCAAAAAAATAACAATAATAGTAATGACATTTTATGAACATCGAAGCCAATATATTTTTCATTATCAATTTTTAACTTTCCATTTTTATCTATCAAGTGGGCAATAATCTTATTCTTCAGTCCATCTAACTATACAATGTAAATGAAAATGATGATTGCATGCACCTGTAACAGGAGGACATTCATCTCCTGGTAATTTACATCTTGGACAAGGTTATTCAAATGCTAACTAACAAATTGTGCATCTATCTGTATCTAGACTCCATATCCATGAAGCAACAGCATTCCATTCTTTTATCTTAACTTTCATAATTTGAATTTTACTATAATAATTGAATTTATTTTATTCTTTAAATCAATAAATTAAAATAATCAATATTATTATTAAACACAGATGATTGAATTAATGAAGTATTATTGCTTGTTTTTGAACAATTACTTGAATGTTTTTATGTTTAAATCAAAGAGAGAATACAGATATAATAAATCTTTTAATGTAATTAATATCTCAAACTTAATAGCATTTTATTAACAATCATTTTAACCCCTAGATACAATATAATAAAAATATTATTTATTCTATTCAACCATTTGGCAATTTAAAGAATAAAAAACATATTATTTTATTAAATGATTTAATCATCATAATTTGATTAGAATATTCATTAGAGATTAAAGTCATTTTAATTAAAATTCTTAAATATATGAAAAATGATTATTTATAGTATAAGTATGAGAAACACAAAAAATACAATAAGATAATGATTTATTATTATTATAATTATAATTATAAACTGATTAATTTTCAAGGTTCTGTTATTGTTTCTGAATCGTAAGTAAAATAATCGTAATTGTCAAATTATTCTTTTCTATTTACTGGACTATCTATTGGAGGTTCATCCAAAAACATCTTACGATTATAATGTGATTACTTTATTAAAATATCTTAGATCTAATTCATCATTTAATTCCGGGATAATAGGAGGTACTAATTAACGATTTTAAGCTTAATTCCAATCTATATCTGAAAAGAATGGATGTTTTTTTATTTATTATATATTAATTCTTTATTTAGGCTGATAATATAGAATATATTTACATTATTATTTAATAATCCTGTGAGTAGACTCGAACAGGCTTCAGAAAACCAAGGTTTCATTTCTGTTGGTTTTTCAGTTCTATTTCTGAACATGAGAGTTCGATCTTGACTATAAAAAGGTGCAGCTCCGGTTAACATTTCATACATCAAAGCTCCCAAACTCCACCAATCACATGATTCATCATGGCCAAGTTTATCATCTGNAATTATAATGTTAAATAAAATAGATGATTAAATTTTAGAAAATTCAAAAAGGAATTTATTAGATAATGTTCCAAAAAAAGATAAATCAACATTCTTTTTATATAACATAGATCGTTCTGAAATTTAAGGGGATGTATTATTTTGATAGATTAAATAACCTTTTAATTAAATAAGGAACATATATTTGAGATTGATATCAAATTATCAAATACATCAAATAAACCAGAAATGATAAAAACAGGAAATTTAATCATTTTTCATGAAAACTAATTTAGGTATTGGTAATCAATAATAGTATAAAATATTACTAATTATTAAATTAGAAAAAAGTAATAGACAGTAATTAGTTTGGAACCATTAAATATTGAGGAAATGATGGATTTAGAAAATGATTAAGATTTATAAGCTATAGAAAGATTTTTGAATAAGAAAAAAACCAAAAAAATAACAATGATAGTAATGACATTTAATGAACATCGAAGCCAATATATTTTTCATTATCAATTTTTAACTTTCCATTTTTATCTATCAAGTGGGCAATAATCTTATTCTTCAGTCCATCTAACTATACAATGTAAATGAAAATGATGATTGCATGCACCTGTAACAGGAGGACATTCATCTCCTGGTAATTTACATCTTGGACAAGGTTATTCAAATGCTAACTAACATATTGTGCATCTATCAGTATCTAGACTCCATATCCATGAAGCAACAGCATTCCATTCTTTTATCTTGACTTTCATAATTTGAATTTTAGTATAATAATTGAATTTATTTTATTCTTTAAATCAATAAATTAAAATAATCAATATTATTATTAAATCACAGATAATTGAATTAATGAATATTATTGCTTTCTTTTGAACAATTAATTGAGCTTTTTTATGTTTATATCAAAGAGAGAATACAGATTTAAAAAATCTTCTAATGTAATTAATATCTCAAACTTAATCGTATATTATTAACAATCATTTAAACCACTAGATTCAATATAATAAAAATATGATTTATTCTATTCAACCATTTGGCAATTTAAAGAATAAAAAATAATATCATTTTATTAAATGACTTAATCATCATAATTTGATTAGAATATCAATTAGGGATTAAAGTCATTTTAATTAATATTGTTAAGTATGTGAAAAATTATTATTTATAGTATAAGTATGAGAAACACAAAAAATAAAATAAGATAATGATTTATTATAATTATAAACTGATTAATTTTCAAGGTTCTGTTATTGCTTCTGAATCGTAAGTAAAATAATCGTAATTGTCAAATTATTCTTTTCTCTTTACTGGACTATCTATAGGAGGTTCATCCAAAAACATCTTATGATGATAATGCGATTACTTTATTAAAATATCTAGATCTAATTCATCATTTAATTCTGGGATAATGGGTGGTACTAATTAACGATTTTAGGCTTAATTCTAATCTAGATCTGAAAAGAATGGATGTTTTTTTATTTATTATATATTAATTCTTTATTTAGGCTGATAATATGGACTATTTTTACATTATTATTTAATAATCCTGTGAGTAGATTCGAACAGGTTTCAGAAAACCAAGGTTTCATTTCTGTTGGTTTTTCAGTTCTATTTCTGAACATGAGAGTTCGATCTTGACTATAAAAAGGTGCAGCTCCGGTTAACATTTCATACATCAAAGCTCCCAAACTCCACCAATCACAGGATTCATCATGGCCAAGTTAATCATCTGAATATATATATCAGGAGCAAGATATTCTGGAGTTCCTACTATAGAAAAGGATGGTTTATCTCGATTGCTGATAATTTTAGATAATCCAAAATCAATTAATTTGATATGGCCATCATAACATAAGAGGATGTTTTCTGGTTTAAGATCTCTATATAAGATTTTAGAATCATGTATATATTCTAAGGCGATAATAATTTCAACAGCATAAAATTAAACTTAATTCTCTNTTATCAGCTTTACCATATAAATGTTTATTAAATAAATGGGCTTTAGGTATGTAATCAGCTTTTAGAGAATACTTTGCTTATAGGACATAAATGAAAGGAGAAATTGAATTGAATTTGGCAAGTGATATAAGAATCAAAGCATGGTTAAATTGTTTTGATTGTCCAGATACAATAAGGGCAGTAGCATAATTTTGGAATGAATTTATAGAGTAAGACTAATAAAATATATATTTTATAGACCTAAAGTGAATGATCATTAATTTTTATTAAAAGCTGTATCAAAAATGGCAGATTCTTTATATTTAATGTTTAAGAATACAGAATTCAAATTTTCAGCTGGAGATCCTACAGGTCGAATTGATCATGATATGGTTTTACTTAAAAAGAGATAATAATTGATTGCTGATGCTATTTTAGATATGAAAACTAATTTAGGTATTGGTAATCAATAATAGTATAAATTATTACTAATTATTAAATTAGAAAAAAGTAATAGACAGTAATTAGTTTGGAACCATTAAATATTGAGGAAATGATGGATTTAGAAAATGATTAAGATTTATAAGCAATAGAAAGATTTTTGAATAAGAAAAAACCAAAAAAATAACAATAATAGTAATGACATTTTATGAACATCGAAGCCAATATATTTTTCATTATCAATTTTTAACTTTCCATTTTTATCTATCAAGTGGGCAATAATCTTATTCTTCAGTCCATCTAACTATACAATGTAAATGAAAATGATGATTGCATGCACCTGTAACAGGAGGACATTCATCTCCTGGTAATTTACATCTTGGACAAGGTTATTCAAATGCTAACTAACAAATTGTGCATCTATCTGTATCTAGACTCCATATCCATGAAGCAACAGCATTCCATTCTTTTATCTTAACTTTCATAATTTGAATTTTACTATAATAATTGAATTTATTTTATTCTTTAAATCAATAAATTAAAATAATCAATATTATTATTAAACACAGATGATTGAATTAATGAAGTATTATTGCTTGTTTTTGAACAATTACTTGAATGTTTTTATGTTTAAATCAAAGAGAGAATACAGATATAATAAATCTTTTAATGTAATTAATATCTCAAACTTAATAGCATTTTATTAACAATCATTTTAACCCCTAGATACAATATAATAAAAATATTATTTATTCTATTCAACCATTTGGCAATTTAAAGAATAAAAAACATATTATTTTATTAAATGATTTAATCATCATAATTTGATTAGAATATTCATTAGAGATTAAAGTCATTTTAATTAAAATTCTTAAATATATGAAAAATGATTATTTATAGTATAAGTATGAGAAACACAAAAAATACAATAAGATAATGATTTATTATTATTATAATTATAATTATAAACTGATTAATTTTCAAGGTTCTGTTATTGTTTCTGAATCGTAAGTAAAATAATCGTAATTGTCAAATTATTCTTTTCTATTTACTGGACTATCTATTGGAGGTTCATCCAAAAACATCTTACGATTATAATGTGATTACTTTATTAAAATATCTTAGATCTAATTCATCATTTAATTCCGGGATAATAGGAGGTACTAATTAACGATTTTAAGCTTAATTCCAATCTATATCTGAAAAGAATGGATGTTTTTTTATTTATTATATATTAATTCTTTATTTAGGCTGATAATATAGAATATATTTACATTATTATTTAATAATCCTGTGAGTAGACTCGAACAGGCTTCAGAAAACCAAGGTTTCATTTCTGTTGGTTTTTCAGTTCTATTTCTGAACATGAGAGTTCGATCTTGACTATAAAAAGGTGCAGCTCCGGTTAACATTTCATACATCAAAGCTCCCAAACTCCACCAATCACATGATTCATCATGGCCAAGTTTATCATCTGAATATATTTCAGGAGCAAGATATTCTGGAGTTCCTACTATAGAAAAGGATGGTTTATCTCGATTGCTGATAATTTTAGATAATCCAAAATCAATTAATTTGATATGGCCATCATAACATAAGAGGATGTTTTCTGGTTTAAGATCTCTATATAAGATTTTAGAATCATGTATATATTCTAAGGCGATAATAATTTCAACAGCATAAAATTAAACTTAATTCTCCTTGAATTTATAGGCTCTTCTTAAATGAAAGAATAATTCCCCACCTGCACAAAAATCAATAACATAATAAGGCTTTTATGGGGTTTAAAATGCATAATGAAGTTTACTTATAAAAGGATGATTAATCTTTTCCAATATAATTCTTTCTGTTTTAGCATATTCCACTTTTTTTTTAACTTGCAGATCATATTTATTCACAATTTTCATAGCATATACTTTTCCATTGGATCTCTTTCGAACCAATACCACCTTCCCAAAATTTCCCCTACCAATTGTCTTGATCAATTTGAAGTCTGTGACATTAAGTTTGTGTGGATCATTGGTAAGAACAATACTTTGATTATAGAAAGTGATAGTTTCTGTTTAATATTCATTAAGTGGTTTAGAATTAGTATTAGTTTGTTAAGAAACAACATCTTAGTGGCTTTCTTCATTCTTCTTAAAACAATTGAGACATTATCCCATATGTATTATATAAACTACTTTTAATATTAACGAATTAAAGTTTCCAAAACTATAGAATGGTTTAGGATAAAAGAAATAGCAAAATGTACAAGATCAAAATGACACAAGTCTACTTTTGCAATTGTTCTAAAAGATTCAACCGGTTGAAATTATTAGAATGAATGTATTTAGAATCCCTTTATGTTAGGATTCCAAAAGAAAGAGTTAATCTGTTCTATACATCTATGAAGATGAATCTGAATCTAAATTCTAAGAGACCATCAAATATGGAGTCTTGGAATACGAATAACATCAATACCAATAAGCTTTATTCTAATTTAAATAAGCAGAATAAATCCTAATTGCAATAGAAAGTCCTCCTATTCATTATTAACTAATCAATAAAATCAACATCGGTACTCATGCTTTATATTAAGGGTGTCTCATTCTATGCCATAGGATGGTTGGAAAATGCCTTCACTTGTTTCGAAGATACTATTTTGATATTGAAGAAGTATATAAATCAAACAACACAAGAGAGAATCCTCTTAGATACAATTAGGATCTAATGTTTTCTATAATGCTGCATAATTTTATCTGAAATCGGTTAGCATCATGAAGCATTGGCTATCTCTAAAATTGCAATCAAAAAGGCATTAAAATTATTGTTTGATCTCCATTCCCACTCAGAAGAGTCCTTGCAAAAGAAACTCTTAGAAGAAGTATTAAGAAAGTCAATAGCTTTACAACAATTAAAACCAAAGCAATAAGGAATAATTATCACTTTTCCTTCCTCTAAAACATTATAATTGACTCAAGAAAATCTTCTACATATCTTTAAAGATTGTTCAACTTAATATTTTGAAAAAGCCAATATCCTTAGTTAAATTTAAATGACTCCTTTAAACTTTGATTCCCTTCTCTTTCAAGTGAACTTAACTAATCAATAATTCCTCCATATATTTTCTTTGTTTGTGATCTCCCTCTATTGTACATCAGCAGAATCAAGATTCATTGAACAAATCTTAGATCCATTACAATTTACAGAAGCTGAAAATTATTTATCGAGAGCATTGGAATTAGTTTATTTGTATTTTCCTAAAGATATGCCCTTGGTCAATCAATGATTAAATGTTCACAATAGATTTCATAATATCTCAAAATAAATCATTTAAGAAGATGTTCATTAAAAGCATGAATAAAATTATGAGATAGTTTTACTTAAACCTATATTAGAACCTTAAAAATGTGGATTTGTTATTCCCATTATTCGTAAATGTATTAGATACTTATTATATATTAGCCAATAATAATTCTAAATTACTAAAGCTTAAAATTTAAATATAGATACAAATACTTATGAAGGTTCAAAGCCATAAAATAGGAAACTTGGATCAATTTCTACTACAAATAAAAATAAACCTAATTCTCCAAAATGGGGACTCAATTAAGTTGCAGAGATCTATTTAAAAGAGAAGAATGCAAGCAATCATTAAAATATAAGTATTACCAATTTTAGATAAACTCATTTCAAACGACCATAAACAAAAGCAAGCTAAAAGTAATATTGCTCCAAGGTTTAATATTAATTTCTTAATTATCAACAATTTAAATCATGTCCAATTACTACCAAAAAGAAAGAGAGGTACATCATTTAATTTAGAATCAATTAAACCCCCTTAAACAGCTCTAAATAGTGCAAAAGGGAATAAAGAACTACTAAAATCATATTAAATGTAAACCAAAATTAAAAATCTAATTAAATCCTATCAAATATAATTTTAGTTTTAATTGTTCTATTATAACCATATTTCATTCATTTATTTTATTTATAATAAATATTTAACATAATTATCATATTACAGCCATTTATTTCAAAAATTTTAAGATTCCTCCTGTTAAAATCACTTAAATTGCATTGTTAAATTTATATTATAACAAGATTGTTTATAGATTTAATATTAATAAATAAGGTTCATAGATAAGTATTATGGTTTTATGTTTGATTATGTAATAATATGTTTAGTAGGTTTGATAAGTAACATGAATATGATAAATATAGTTATGTATAGCATAAGATTTAAGGATATTATGAAATTTGGATAATAAATAATTTCATTTTTTTTAATTATGATCAAGTTATAACAATATCATTAAAATAATAAACTGAATGGGATTAAGAAATGAATTACTATCATGAATATTTTAGAATAAATCAAATAATACTGGACCGAAATTGTTTGATTAATTAAAAATGATAAATTAAAAATTAATTCAAAACATTTAGTTATTGTAATATTATTATTCTTTTTTTCATTTTCCTCTTTTTCAATTAAGAATAGTAATTAATTTAATAAGGTTGCATTTTAAAATGTTTGAAAACATGAATATTATAGTTTTTCATGTAAATTAAGACACATGAAAAATACATATAACCAAGTTGTCATTAGTTCAAATATGTAGATAGACAGAACTATTTTAATAGGTGTTTCTTAAGTATAACATAAAAAATTAATTAAAAACATAATAAAAATTATTTTTAATAGGTTATTTTAGTATAATGAAGTCAACAAGTTTTATATATTAGTAATTAAGGAAAATAATAAGAGTTCGTTTTGGAAGGAACTTGTAAGCTTATATTATTAATAATTAATATTAACATTTAAGCAATTTAGTTGAAGGAAAGGTTATTTTTAGACATTTCAAAGAGCTTCATTTAAGTGAATATCTTGAAATTTATTATTCTACATTTTAGAAACAAATTAAAGTACTTTTAAAAGGGGATTTAATATGTAAATCTTAACTAGAGAGGTAATGAATTGAGAATAAAGGACTATGGGACATGATTACTAGGATAATAATATTCACCTTATTAAAAGATTATTCTAAGAAAATAGTTAAAAATATATAAGCATTTAGTAGTATGCTTCTTATGTATGGCAATCCTTATAATTTGATGCATATTTGGTGGTATTATTGAGTCAAGATAGAATTAATTGATTATTTTATGCTTATAGAATAATATAATGTAAATAGATAGGAGATATAGATAAATCCAGGGTATTTTAAAACATATTGGGTATTGATTGAAGAAATTTAAATATGAGAAGATATTTGTGAATAAATTATAGATTTATTATTTTATGATTAGGAATAATGAAGTTATGAATTAAAAAATGGCAAACTAAAATTATGTTGGTTAAATGTTAGAAGTTTAGAATTATTTAATCAATATGCTTTAACTAATTACTATCAAATAGAATGAGAAAATATATATTAGTTTATTATTTTTTATTAATCAAAGCTCAAACATATATTTTGTATATAATTCTGGATCTGAATAATTTTGGAAGAGAAAAGATTATTAGTTAATAAATGACCTCATGTAAGGATTGCTTCAAGATTCGAGAAAGATGATAACACTTTATAAAACAGGGAAAATATTGAAAAAGCATATAGATCGACAATATAAAACCTTTTAACAACATTTGTTTTATTTTAGAGAGGTATAAATTTTTTAAGTTAATAGAAAGAATGGGGAATTGGGAGGATTTGTTGTTTTGAAGAATGTCTATTTTAAACTAAACAAAAAAAATGTTACACAAAATATTCCTTATGACAGTTGTCTTACTCTAATAAGAGATCGCAGTAGAATTGATCTTTATTTTAACCATTCAGTTGAGATCGATTAATTTTTAAGAGAACTATAGAGATGTTGTATTATCGATGGCTTTGAGTAGCATTATTAATTGCTTCAAAATATAGGTACTGGTTCTACAGCTCAAGTAAGACTTTACAAAATAAATTAGGTCTTTTTGGCAGAAAATATTCTAGATCATAAGTAATATGCAGTAAAATAGATTGAGAAAGAGCAAGCTACTGGAAGACATCGTATATTGAGATCGAAAACATTATTAGAAGAAATATTTATGATGAGGAGTTTGGATCATCCTAATATAATGAAATTACATCAAGTTTATGAATCAGAAAGTAGAATTTATATTAATAAATAGAGCATATTTAATTAGTTATTAGCTTATTTGAAGGAGGACAATTGATGGATAAAATCAAAAACTTTAATTTCCTTATGAAAAGAGAGTTGGCTAAATTGTTAATTGAAACTGTACATTATATGCACACCAAAGTATTTTATATCGAAATTAGGGAATTATGCATAGAGATTTAAAACCATTTAATATCCTCTACAAAAATAAAGATCCTTAAGATTGGTAATTTGGAATTGGAGATTTTGGATTCTCTACATCAATAAAATAACAATAACATATTCTATATAAATGTGGTACTCCTGGATATGTGGCACCTGAAATTATAGAATATAGAGAAAAGTCTAAGATGTATGGATAGTCATGTGATGTGTTTAGTATTGGTGTAATTATTTATGAAATGTAAGAGTAGAAAAATTAAATAGATTTTTTAATGTTCATCCTTTTAAAAGTAAGACAAAAGATGAAACTTTAAGATAAAATGTAAATGCTTAAATTAATTTTGATGATCGTGTTTGCATCCCTTAATCACTTAAATCTTTAATCATTTCTATGGTTAGAAAAAATCCACGACATAGATTTACTTTATAATAATGTTTAGATCATGACTTTTTTAAAGAAAGCTTATCTAAATTCAATGAATTATCATAAGAAATTTAAGAGTAAATTTAAATATATAATTTTATAGACATGAACCAAAAACAATGGAGATTAGAAACTTAAGGTGTTAGACTCTTTAGTTTTTAAAAACCCAAAATAATAGAAGAAGATAATCATTACCTCAAGATTTCTCTGTTACTTAAGAACCATAAATTTAATAAAGTAAGTCTCAAATATATTATAAAAAAGGAAAAAGTATTATAATTAAACACAGATAATCAGTTTCATCTACACATGAGTCAAAATTCAAACTAGAATCTTAACAATAGTTCTAATTGATCTAATAAAATTAAATATAATTTGGATCTTAGCTAAAATTAGTTTAATTAGAAAAGATTTGTGAGATTTTATTGAATGATTCAAATTGCAAACCAAAAGAATTTGGAAATATATATTTAATTAAGAAATAGTGAAGATGATGTAAATATATATATATATAACATGAAATTGATTGATCTTCAAAAATTATCAGAAAAAAAATATTTTTTTATAAAATATTAAGATTAATGTAGGAATACGAAAGAGTAAAATTTATCTTTACAGTATTGGAAAAGTTTATTGTCATGGTATATCATTTATCTATAGCAGGATTTAAATAGTAAAATAGCTTTGGATGACCTAAAATTTACATTCACTAATATTCTGAAAATAGATTTGTTTGCAAAAAGATTATAGTTTTCAATTACAAAAGGGTTAAAATAGTATAGTCTCAATTCACAATAATCCTTAATCTAGTAAGAGAATTTAAGAATTTTTAATTTAAATAATTAAGAAAGAAAATAAATCGATATAAATGTAAAATTTATAGAAGAAGGTGCATGATTATATCTAATATTAAATTTAACAATCTCTATTAAAGTTAATTAATAATAACAATTATAACCTTAGTTTATTATCGAAAACACTTTCCCTTAATCCAAAACACTTTTTAAAAATAAAAATTTTCGTTTATTGATTACACTTCTGAATAATTTCTATTTTATTGAATAAGAAACTCAAATTTTTCTTTGAATTATTATAATATAGTTAATATTCTCAAGTTTGCTAGATTAGCATTTTATTTATTTAATTTTTAATGATGCTATATTAAAGAGTGCCAATAAAATTAGGTACTCATATACTGAAATGATGATAAATAAGGATACATACAAACACTTGATAATAAATATTAAAATTTTATTTATTAATATAATATATTCATAATTGAAAAATTTTGTTAGGAATGCAAGAAAATAATTAATCAGAATAAAGAATATTATGATTAGTTTATTAATTTTTGTTTAAATATTTGATTATAATTTGATGGAATCTTCTGTGATATAGAATCTATGAATGAAAGTGATTAACTAAAATTTCCTAAATTTGAATTTAATTATTATGTTTAATTGATAAATGTTTTGATAAATATAAAATTTTAAGAATAGTCAAATAGTATTTTTTTGGCTTTAAAATTGAAATAATGAAAGTTGAATTAATATGTATGAAATAATTAATTAAAGGGATATTGTGATTTATTGTAATATAATTTAGATCACATTAATTAAATCCATTTAATTGGATATTTATAATAATAATAATTGTAGATATATTAAAGCTAATTAAATTATAGGATTGTTTAAAAACCTTAAAAATAATTAGAATAATTTTGCAATTAATCAATTTTAATAATATTTTTATTGTTAGCCTTATTATTGCTTAGTAATTGATGAGTAATTCTAATATAAGAAAATTAAATTTGAGATAATTTATTAGTTATTATAATTAATGAAAAATGATTATTGAATTAATTTATTGGCTTTGTAATAAAATGTTATTCATGCAAATGAATTCTTTATTTAATTTTGATCAAATGTCAAGTTTTAGATTATTGAATATTAAATTACAACACTTAAATAAATTGAATCTGATTATAAGATTGTCAATGTTCTTGAGAATTCTTTATTTTTTTGTAATTAAATGAATACAATTAAACTTCTCACTTCATGGGTTATTGTGTATGATATACTTTATAACTTTAAAGGATAAGAATTAATTGAAGTATTTATTTAATAAATTGTTTCTTGAATGAAGTTCATTAAGATTTTGACTGTTATTATCTACAGATCAATGATAATATTAGAGTTTACCCGCTAACCATCATAAATAATTCATATTGCCTCTCAATTTCTAAGTGAATTAATGATACTAAAATGTGGATTATTAATATACTCAGATGGGCAAGGTGAGAAAAAGTCTTTTGAAAGTTTCCTTGTATATATTATTAGACCATATACATATTTTATACAATAAGATTTATAGGTTGCATACACAATAGTTACTTTTGTGCTTATGCAAATACTGATATTCTACTGGTGTTATCTAATCATATATAGGGAGAAGAAAAAGATAAAATCATTCATAAATGTAATTCAAAAATATGAGTCTCATTCAACCCTAAATTTTATTTTAATTTTGTTATGGAAAACCTTATTTTTGTTTTTAACAGAGTTTTTGGGGTTTGTTCTATTAGAAGGATGCTTTGTAATATTATTTGATAATGTATAAGATAATATATCTTGTATTATCTGTTCAACCATAATTATTTTAGAAATCTTTTTCCTAATTATATTCTAAGAATTATTTTGGAATAAAAGTTTACATTATATACCAAAATAATTGAACTAAATAAATTAACAAACAATATTGGTATTGTATGCTAAATTATTAAAAATAATGACTCTTTGTCTTTTTGCAAGTTAAATAACTAATAAATCTTATATAGTATTAGGAATTTCAATACTAAGTAGTTTTTTAGAATTATATATATAATTAATACTGAAAATAAGATTGGACATATTAATTATTAAATTGGATGTATTAATGTAAAGCTTAATTATATGCGTTTCAATATAATAAGTATTTGTGATGGCTAGTACTTCTTCATTAGAATTTTTGTGGATAATTGTTGGGATTTTACTTTACAAATCAATATGTTAATTTTACTTAAATGATAATGTTATCTCAATTTAATCAAATTAAAATTAAGGGGAATAGAAACTAATGTGTGGAAGAAAGAAGATTTATTTATATTAAAATCTTATTTCGAAAAGAGACTCAGAATATAGATTGATTAATAAGATTTTGATATAAAAACATTAAGAGGATTGCTCAAATAAATCTTGTTTTTGTAGGAATGATGAAATGATTATGATTAAATTGGATCATTTGATTATTAAAGAATAAATTCATGAATACAAATAACTGATATCATAATAGAAAATAAAATCATCAATACTCTACATATAGTATATTTAATTACTTATACTTAATAATAAATATTTTGAAGCATTAAACATTACTTAAAAATTGATAAACTAAATCAATAAAAAATCAAAATTTACTACACAAGTTCAAATAATAAAAGGATAGGTATCATTATTGCATAAATTATTGTTAAAATTGCTTTAATAAAAAATTTTAATTAATATTTAATCATCCCTTTTAAATAGTGCTTAACATTCGACTAAATCATAGGGATTTAAATAAGCAATAAAATCTTATTAATAAAAGAAAGATTCAGAAAAGACTATTTAAAATCAATTCAATAGAATATTGAAATGAAAAATTGATTTTTTAGAAGAATTATCAAATTCTACTTTTTTAAATGCTAAAAAAATAAAAAATAAGGCATTCAAAATTATCAATCAAATGGATGAATTTAAATAATAATTGATTCTCAATTTTTAAAATATTCCAAGTATGATATTTATTTAAATTTAGCACATAGTAATAAAGGATTATTGTTATTCTTCTAAATTGAAGTCTTAAATGATCTAATAAATTCTCAAAAGATTAATGCAGCAAGTACTTTATCAGAAAATTAAGAAGAAATGATCTTTGTAAATAATACGTATTAACAACTTGTTAATCAATTTTCATATGCTAAATTTATTATTGGAGAAGAAGGTAATATTGAGTTAGCATCAAATAGTGTATCATAATAATTAAATATTGGAGTTAATAAATATAGTGCCTTTAATGAAATGGTTCCATAATCATTGGTATCTTTTCATAAATAGTTTATGAAAGAATTTATTTCTACAGCATAGAATAAATACTTTTTAAATATTAATTAATCATTTTACAAATATCTACAGGCATAATAATTCCTATTGAATTGTGTATGGATATTTAATTTGATTAAAAGATGAACTAATTGATGGCAACAATATTCATAATAGAAGCACATACAAACAATTCCTTCCATTATATCATAGTAGACGATAGATATAGAATCAAAAAGATCTCAC
Source organism: Paramecium primaurelia (assembly GCA_905182975.1). NCBI lineage: Eukaryota > Ciliophora > Oligohymenophorea > Peniculida > Parameciidae > Paramecium > Paramecium primaurelia. The sequence goes on from CAJJDM010000212.1 coordinate 36,976, forward strand.
AAGCTTTATATTTTGAAACTTTAGAATATCCAACTTTCGTTAAAATGCAATTGTATAATTCATCTATATTCACTCTTATACCAGAATTGAAAAAAGAAGATTTATCTCTAGATAGAACTTTAAGGTCTTATTCGTTGTGCTTTCCATAAAAAAAATAAACGTCTAGTAGTTTAAGAAGTTAAAATAGATCACAAGAATATTATCAAGGTGATATTTCCATAAAGCCAAGAGTTATTAATAAGAAAATCTTATATTACATTTTTGAAATAAGTGATTTTAAATCAGAAAGAAAAGATGTCTATATAATAAGGAGATATGGATGAAAAAGAAATTATAAATATTCCATTAGAAATCCATAATTTGTATGAATAAACAGTTCCAAATTAAATTTGGCAACTTCCAATTAATTCTAATTTAGAATCTGAAAGACCATTAGTATTTTTAAGTAATTGTGATCCTTCAGAGCTTCGATTCAAAAATTCAAAGGATTAAGATAATTTCAATATTATGTAGAATAAAGCAAAAAGTTCTATTAATACCGAAAAAAATTAGATATCTAAAAATGATTAAGAAAAATTTGATGCTGGTTCTTAAATTTCTTCAGTAGCTGCAATTAGAAGGTCAATCTATTTTAAATAATTTTAAAAATTATAAATGATTTAATATTCTCTAAAATATTTCCACCCAATATTAAGGAATTTAACACCATCTTTATAATCTATGTTATTGTTGGAGTTCTTAATTTTAGTCTTTTAATTGATTAAGTTGCAAACTTATAGAAATATTAAGAATTAATGATATTATTGAAAATTAAATATGATAATTGCTTCAAAATGATTAGATTATTAATTTTTGTTTAAATATTTGATTATAATTTGATGGAATCTTTTATGAGATAGAATCTATGAATGAAAGTGATTAACTAAAATTTCCTAAATTTGAATTTAATTATTATATTAAATTGACAAAAGTTTTGATAAATATAAAATTTTAACAATAGTCAAATAGTATTTTTTTGGCTTTAAAATTGAAATAATGAAAGTTGAATTAATATGTATGAAATAATTAATTAAAGGGATATTATGATCTATTGTAATATAATTTAGATCACATGAATTAAATCCATTAAATTGGATATTTATAATAATAATAATTGTAGATATATTAAAGCGGATTGTTTAAAAACCTTAAAAATACTTAGAATAATTTTGCAATTAATCAATTTTAATAATTATTTTTATTGTGATCCTTATTATTGCTTAGTAATTGATGAGTAATTCTAATATAAGAAAATTAAATTTGATGTAATTTATTAGTTATTATAATTAATGAAAAATGATAATTGAATTAATTTATTGGCTTTGTAATAAAATGTTATTGATGTAAAAGAATTCTTTATTTAATTTTGATCAAATGTCAAGTTTTAGATTATTGAATATTAAATTACAACATTTAAATAAACTGAATCTGATTATAAGGTTGTCAATGTTCTTGAGAATTCGTTATTTTTTTGTAATTAAATGAATACAATTAAACTTCTCACTTCATGGGTTATTGTGTATGATATACTTTATAACTTTAAAGGATAAGAATTAATTGAAGTATTTATTTAATAAATTGTTTCTTGAATGAAGTTCATTAAGATTTTGACTGTTATTATCTACAGATCAATGATAATATTAGAGTTTACCCGCTAACCATCATAAATAATTCATATTGCCTCTCAATTTCTAAGTGAATTAATGATACTAAAATGTGGATTATTAATATACTCAGATGGGCAAGGTGAGAAAAAGTCTTTTGAAAGTTTCCTTGTATATATTATTAGACCATATACATATTTTATACAATAAGATTTATAGGTTGCATACACAATAGTTACTTTTGTGCTTATGCAAATACTGATATTCTACTGGTGTTATCTAATCATATATAGGGAGAAGAAAAAGATAAAATCATTCATAAATGTAATTCAAAAATATGAGTCTCATTCAACCCTAAATTTTATTTTAATTTTGTTATGGAAAACCTTATTTTTGTTTTTAACAGAGTTTTTGGGGTTTGTTCTATTAGAAGGATGCTTTGTAATATTATTTGATAATGTATAAGATAATATATCTTGTATTATCTGTTCAACCATAATTATTTTAGAAATCTTTTTCCTAATTATATTCTAAGAATTATTTTGGAATAAAAGTTTACATTATATACCAAAATAATTGAACTAAATAAATTAACAAACAATATTGGTATTGTATGCTAAATTATTAAAAATAATGACTCTTTGTCTTTTTGCAAGTTAAATAACTAATAAATCTTATATAGTATTAGGAATTTCAATACTAAGTAGTTTTTTAGAATTATATATATAATTAATACTGAAAATAAGATTGGACATATTAATTATTAAATTGGATGTATTAATGTAAAGCTTAATTATATGCGTTTCAATATAATAAGTATTTGTGATGGCTAGTACTTCTTCATTAGAATTTTTGTGGATAATTGTTGGGATTTTACTTTACAAATCAATATGTTAATTTTACTTAAATGATAATGTTATCTCAATTTAATCAAATTAAAATTAAGGGGAATAGAAACTAATGTGTGGAAGAAAGAAGATTTATTTATATTAAAATCTTATTTCGAAAAGAGACTCAGAATATAGATTGATTAATAAGATTTTGATATAAAAACATTAAGAGGATTGCTCAAATAAATCTTGTTTTTGTAGGAATGATGAAATGATTATGATTAAATTGGATCATTTGATTATTAAAGAATAAATTCATGAATACAAATAACTGATATCATAATAGAAAATAAAATCATCAATACTCTACATATAGTATATTTAATTACTTATACTTAATAATAAATATTTTGAAGCATTANACTGTTATTATCTACAGATCAATGATAATATTAGAGTTTACCCGCTAACCATCATAAATAATTCATATTGCCTCTCAATTTCTAAGTGAATTAATGATACTAAAATGTGGATTATTAATATACTCAGATGGGCAAGGTGAGAAAAAGTCTTTTGAAAGTTTCCTTGTATATATTATTAGACCATATACATATTTTATACAATAAGATTTATAGGTTGCATACACAATAGTTACTTTTGTGCTTATGCAAATACTGATATTCTACTGGTGTTATCTAATCATATATAGGGAGAAGAAAAAGATAAAATCATTCATAAATGTAATTCAAAAATATGAGTCTCATTCAACCCTGAATTTTATTATAATTTTGTTATGGTAAACCTTATTTTTGTTTTTAACAGAGTTTTTAGGTTTGTTCTATTAGAAGGATGCTTTGTAATATTATTTGATAATGTATAAGATAATATATCTTGTATTATCTGTTCAACCATAATTATTTTAGAGATCTTTTTCCTAATTATATTTTAAGAATTATTTGGGAATAAAAGTTTACATTATATACCTAAATAATTGAACTAAATAAATTAACAAACAATATTGGTATTGTATGCTAAATTATTAAAAATAATGACTCTTTGTCTTTTTGCAAGTTAAATAACTAATAAATCTTATATAGTATTGGGAATTTCAATAGTTTCTTAGAATTAAATATATAATTAATACTGAAAATAAGGTTGGACATATTAATAATTAAATTGGATGTATTAATGTAAAGCTTAATTATAAGTGTTTCAATATGATAAGTATTTGTGATGGCTAGTACTTCTTCATTAGAATTTTTGTGGATAATTGTTGGGATTTTACTTGACAAATCAATATGTTAATTTTACTTAAATGATAATGTTATCTCAATTTAATCAAATTAAAATTAAGGGGAATGGAAACTAATGTGTGGAAGAAAGAAGATTTATTTATATTAAAATCTTATTTCGAAAAGAGACTCAAAATATAGATTGATTAATAAGATTATGATATAAAAACATTAAGAGGATTGCTCAAATATATCTTATTTTTGTAGGATTGATGAAATGATTATGATTAAATTGGATCATTTGATTATTAAAGAATAAATTCATGAATACAAATAACTGATATCAAAATAGAAAATAAAATCATCAATACTCTACATATAGTATATTTAATTACTTATACTTAATAATAAGTATTTTGAAGCATTAAACATTACTTAAAAATTGATAAACTATATCAATAAAAAATCAAAATTTACTACACAAGTTCAAATAATAAAAGGATAGGTATCATTATTGCATAAATTATTGTTAAAATTGCTTTAATAAAAAATTTTAATTAATATTTAATCATCCCTTTTAAATAGTGCTTAACATTCGACTAAATCATAGGGATTTAAATAAGCAATAAAATCTTATTAATAAAAGAAAGATTCAGAAAAGACTATTTAAAATCAATTCAATAGAATATTGAAATTAAAAATTGATTTTTTAGAAGAATTATCAAATTCTACTTCTTTAAATGCTAAAAAAATAAATAATAAGGCATTCAAAATTATCAATCAAATGGATGAATTTAAATAATAATTGATTCTCAATTTTTAAAAGATTCCAAGTATGATATTTATTTAAATTTAGCACATAGTAATAAAGGATTATTGTTATTCTTCTAAATTGAAGTCTTAAATGATCTAATAAATTCTCAAAAAATTAATGCAGCAAGTACTTTATCAGAAAATTAAGAAGAAATGATNAGAATTCTTTATTTTTTTGTAATTAAATGAATACAATTAAACTTCTCACTTCATGGGTTATTGTGTATGATATACTTTATAACTTTAAAGGATAAGAATTAATTGAAGTATTTATTTAATAAATTGTTTCTTGAATGAAGTTCATTAAGATTTTGACTGTTATTATCTACAGATCAATGATAATATTAGAGTTTACCCGCTAACCATCATAAATAATTCATATTGCCTCTCAATTTCTAAGTGAATTAATGATACTAAAATGTGGATTATTAATATACTCAGATGGGCAAGGTGAGAAAAAGTCTTTTGAAAGTTTCCTTGTATATATTATTAGACCATATACATATTTTATACAATAAGATTTATAGGTTGCATACACAATAGTTACTTTTGTGCTTATGCAAATACTGATATTCTACTGGTGTTATCTAATCATATATAGGGAGAAGAAAAAGATAAAATCATTCATAAATGTAATTCAAAAATATGAGTCTCATTCAACCCTAAATTTTATTTTAATTTTGTTATGGAAAACCTTATTTTTGTTTTTAACAGAGTTTTTGGGGTTTGTTCTATTAGAAGGATGCTTTGTAATATTATTTGATAATGTATAAGATAATATATCTTGTATTATCTGTTCAACCATAATTATTTTAGAAATCTTTTTCCTAATTATATTCTAAGAATTATTTTGGAATAAAAGTTTACATTATATACCAAAATAATTGAACTAAATAAATTAACAAACAATATTGGTATTGTATGCTAAATTATTAAAAATAATGACTCTTTGTCTTTTTGCAAGTTAAATAACTAATAAATCTTATATAGTATTAGGAATTTCAATACTAAGTAGTTTTTTAGAATTATATATATAATTAATACTGAAAATAAGATTGGACATATTAATTATTAAATTGGATGTATTAATGTAAAGCTTAATTATATGCGTTTCAATATAATAAGTATTTGTGATGGCTAGTACTTCTTCATTAGAATTTTTGTGGATAATTGTTGGGATTTTACTTTACAAATCAATATGTTAATTTTACTTAAATGATAATGTTATCTCAATTTAATCAAATTAAAATTAAGGGGAATAGAAACTAATGTGTGGAAGAAAGAAGATTTATTTATATTAAAATCTTATTTCGAAAAGAGACTCAGAATATAGATTGATTAATAAGATTTTGATATAAAAACATTAAGAGGATTGCTCAAATAAATCTTGTTTTTGTAGGAATGATGAAATGATTATGATTAAATTGGATCATTTGATTATTAAAGAATAAATTCATGAATACAAATAACTGATATCATAATAGAAAATAAAATCATCAATACTCTACATATAGTATATTTAATTACTTATACTTAATAATAAATATTTTGAAGCATTAAACATTACTTAAAAATTGATAAACTAAATCAATAAAAAATCAAAATTTACTACACAAGTTCAAATAATAAAAGGATAGGTATCATTATTGCATAAATTATTGTTAAAATTGCTTTAATAAAAAATTTTAATTAATATTTAATCATCCCTTTTAAATAGTGCTTAACATTCGACTAAATCATAGGGATTTAAATAAGCAATAAAATCTTATTAATAAAAGAAAGATTCAGAAAAGACTATTTAAAATCAATTCAATAGAATATTGAAATTAAAAATTGATTTTTTAGAAGAATTATCAAATTCTACTTCTTTAAATGCTAAAAAAATAAATAATAAGGCATTCAAAATTATCAATCAAATGGATGAATTTAAATAATAATTGATTCTCAATTTTTAAAAGATTCCAAGTATGATATTTATTTAAATTTAGCACATAGTAATAAAGGATTATTGTTATTCTTCTAAATTGAAGTCTTAAATGATCTAATAAATTCTCAAAAAATTAATGCAGCAAGTACTTTATCAGAAAATTAAGAAGAAATGATATTTGTAAACAATATTTATCAACAACTTGTTAATCAATTTTCATATGCTAAATTTATTATTGGAGAAGAAGGTAATATTGAGTTAGCATCAAATAGTGTATCATAATAATTAAATATTGGGATTAATAAATATAGTGCCTTTAATGAAATGGTTCCATAATCATTGGTATCTTTTCATAAATAGTTTATGAAAGAATTTATTTCTACTGGATAGAATAAATACTTTTTAAATTTTAATTAATCATTTTTACAAATATCTACAGGCATTATAATTCCTATTGAATTGTGTATGGATATTTAATTTGATTAAAAGATGAACTAATTGATGGCAATAACATTCATAAAAGAAGCACATACAAACAATTCCTTTCATTATATCATAGTAGACGATAGATATAGAATCAAAGAGATCTCACAAGCTTTATATTTTGAAACTTTAGAATATCCAACTTTCGTTAAAATGCAATTGTATAATTCATCTATATTCACTCTAATACCAGAATTAAAAAAAGAAGATTTATCTTTAGATAAAACTTTAAGGTCTTATTCGTTGTGCTTTCCATAAAATAAATAAACGTCTAGTAGTTTAAGAAGTTAAAATAGATCACAAGAATATTATCAAGGTGATATTTCCATAAAGCCAAGAGTTATTAATAAGAAAATCTTATATTACATTTTTGAAATAAGTGATTTTAAATCAGAAAGAAAAGATATGATCGAAATAATGTCTATACAATAAGGAGATATGGATGAAAAAGAAATTATTAATATTCCATTAGAAATCCATAATTTTTATGAATAAACAGTTCCAAATTAAATTTGGCAACTTCCAATTAATTCTAATTTAGAATCTGAAAGACCATTAGTATTTTTAAGTAATTGTGATCCTTCAGAGCTTCGATTGAAAGATTCAAAGGATTAAGATAATTTCAATATTATGTAGAATAAAGCAAAAAGTTCTATTAATACCGAAAAAAATTAGATTTCTAAAAATGATTAAGAAAAATTTGATGATGCTGGTTCTTAAATTTCTTCAGTAGCTGCAATTAGAAGGTCAATCTATTTTAAATAATTTTAAATTGTAAATGATTTAATATTCTCTAAAATATTTCCACCCAATATTAAGGCATTTAACATCATCTTTATAATCTATGTTATTGTTGGAGTTCTTAATTTTAGTCTTTTAATTGATTAAGTTGCAAACTTATAGAAATATTAAGAATTAATGGTATTATTGAAAATTAAATATGATATCTATGAACCAATAGAATCATTCTTAAATACAAGATATACTATAGTTGGATTGAATGGAGCATTGTCAGGTAAGATTATATCTTAACAGGAATATGATTATTTAATTAAGTTTCCAAGATCAAATTTAGCAAAGAGATATGATGATCTAAATGTGAACATTATGGATGTTATTTAGAAAAGAGAGTTTCAATCATTTCTAAAAGATAAATACTTTGAAGCGTTTTGGTACACTTAAACTAATAAAGGAAGCTAAAGAAATACAACTTTTAGAAGTGGAATTTTGGCTATGCTCAATTATTAATACGAATACAAATTGGCTTATACTATTAGACCTCTTTTAATAGATAGTGCTTATTCTTATTATTCATATAAGAATTACATTCCTATTTTTGAAATGTTTACATAATTTAATTCAGATGTCTTAGAATTACTCATATTATTGCTATAAAATTAATAGTATGAACTAGCTTTCATCAATATTATCTTTAATATATTATTGGCATTAATAACATTGGGATATATATCGTATTTAATTAAATAACGTAAACTAAAAAACAAATTTTTAAGTCTGCTATGTTAATAAGACAAAGATGTCATGCATTAAGAAAGTCATCGATTATCAATACTGTCTACTTAAATCAATACAAATTATAATCATATATGTCAATATGCCCTAGATATTTAAATATTCGATGATAATTTAAAGATGCGTGAAAAGAACTACTATGATTTAGTCAATAAAAAGAATAAGAAAATAAATAACTTAAGAAGAAATAGACAATTAAATCTTATTAACTTTATCTAAATTTCAATTGCATTAGCAAATTTCTGTTTCTTATTACTAATAAATATACTAAAAATTGATTCTCTTGATAAATATTTGTTTAAATAAAAAAATACTGGAGAAATTTATTCATCACTTTCAAACACAGGAGTTGATGTTTTAATTATCTATGCTCAAAGAGAAGTTATGTCTCGGATTGCTGCTTTTTCATTTCTATCACCAGAAGATATTTAGGATATTCAAGATCAGATTGATACAAGTCTTCATTAAATAACTAATTTTTCATTGAAATTTATTGAAGTTAACCAAGATGATTATCTACTTGATGAAAATTCGATTAATCTATTTCATGATGCAAGCACCTCATCAATATGCAATTTCTTACCTGAAGTAATAATTATTATAACTGTAGAAATATGCTAATGTTTCACAATCTCTATGTCCTATTGTTTTACATGGAATATTGACTAAAGGATTGATACATTCATTTTAAATAGCAAAATATCAAAAATTGAGTAAACTATCAATTCATCTGGGTTTGTAGTTATAACGTAGTAGCAGAGCCAGAAGAAAATAGAAGAAAAAAACCTGAAAGGGTTTGGGTTTGGGGTTGGTGGGGTTGGGGTTGGGGTTGGGGTTGGG
>CAJJDM010000213.1:16363-32517 GCA_905182975.1 Paramecium primaurelia
GTAATCCATTCATGTTTTTTAAATAATCTATTTTATATTTTTAATCTATTCTTTCTGCTTCTCTATAAGATCCATAACAATTGTAAAATTATATCTCACTCATAAAAACTTATAAAATAGTGTCAAGGATAGCCAATTATGCATAATTATTATATCTTTATTAATCTCCATTTATTCTATTTGATGCATTGATCCCTATTTTGATAAATATATGTATCCCCAGATACTACAAATGTGAATGTTAATTATAATTAGTATATAATGATTATTTATTCCAGTGTTTAATTTAGTTCCATCTTTTTATATTTAATAAATTGTTATGGATAAAATTAAACACTCATTCAGAAAATTATTATATATCAGTTGCTCTTGTTATTGTGGATTTTAAAACAATCTAAATTCTTTAGGTTTAGCATTTAAAGCATGCTGCAGAATTCTAAATATAGAATGTTATTTATCAAACTCAAATCTGTACCTATTTAAATAAATAATCAAAGAGTTTAAATAAAAATGAGTTTGTAAATCTAAAAAGAAAATTGTAAATCACATATTTTAGTGATGTAATACATAAAGTAATAACATCCAATACTATTTAAATCTTTCTCTCAAATAAACTAAAATAATCTGATCATAATGCTTGACCTCTTAAATCAACAATAATAATTTTGAAATAATAAAATCTCTTATTTTATTATATCTCTAAATTTTTTTTGAATATGTGCTCCTTTTAATTACTATTAATAGAACTTTCAACTGACTAATCATTACTTGTATCTTTGCAGTAACATCTTTAATACCAAATAAACTTCCATGAATTATAAATAAAACTTGATGTTAATTATTTAGTTCTCCTCATTAAAAAATAAAAAACTATTCTTATTAATTTATCCATTAACTTTATTCTATAAACATCATTAGTCAATACAGAATTTAATTTATGCTCAATTTTTTACCATTTTACCAATACTTGCTCTAGGTTTCATTCCTATATAATCGTTTTATAATGTATCATTAAAATATTCTCAAATTAAAGCAGTATATGGTCAGGGCATTCAGTTTGCTTTACATAAGTATGAGTTTTACAATAGTTTAAATCAACTTCTTAACATCAAAATTTTTCATCTTTTTATAATAAGTTAGAATTATCGAGTGTCTAAACACAACTTTCGAGTAATATTTGGAGAGTCTTAAAGAATTTTAGATTATTAAGGAAATATTGTATGTGATAATATAATTAATGCAATATATATATTTTATTTTTTAATTAATTTATAAATATCTTAATAGAATTACAATTAAATATTTAACCTATTAATTTATTAGGTATTTAATAAAAAATATAAGTCTAAAGACAATGAATGGAAAAAAATTAACAAAATTCGATAATGGAGATGAATATTATGGAGATTTTTTAAATGGTAAAAAGCATGGAAAGGGTGAATATAAATGGGCTAGTGGAAATGTATATTATGGAGATTGGGTAGATGATAATAGAACTGGGAAGGGTCAAATGAAATGGAATGATGGATCTTTATATGATGGAGATTGGTTAAATGATAAAAGACATGGAAAGGGTGAATATAAATCAGCCAACGGTGAAAAATATAATGGTAAATGGGTATTAGACGAAAAAATGTGAATTNTCCAATACTATTTAAATCTTTCTCTCAAATAAACTAAAATAATCTGATCATAATGCTTGACCTCTTAAATCAACAATAATAATTTTGAAATAATAAAATCTCTTATTTTATTATATCTCTAAATTTTTTTTGAATATGTGCTCCTTTTAATTACTATTAATAGAACTTTCAACTGACTAATCATTACTTGTATCTTTGCAGTAACATCTTTAATACCAAATAAACTTCCATGAATTATAAATAAAACTTGATGTTAATTATTTAGTTCTCCTCATTAAAAAATAAAAAACTATTCTTATTAATTTATCCATTAACTTTATTCTATAAACATCATTAGTCAATACAGAATTTAATTTATGCTCAATTTTTTACCATTTTACCAATACTTGCTCTAGGTTTCATTCCTATATAATCGTTTTATAATGTATCATTAACATATTCTCAAATTAAAGCAGTATATGGTCAGGGCATTCAGTTTGCTTTACATAAGTATGAGTTTTACAATAGTTTAAATCAACTTCTTAACATCAAAATTTTTCATCTTTTTATAATAAGTTAGAATTATCGAGTGTCTAAACACAACTTTCGAGTAATATTTGGAGAGTCTTAAAGAATTTTAGATTATTAAGGAAATATTGTATGTGATAATATAATTAATGCAATATATATATTTTATTTTTTAATTAATTTATAAATATCTTAATAGAATTACAATTAAATATTTAACCTATTAATTTATTAGGTATTTAATAAAAAATATAAGTCTAAAGACAATGAATGGAAAAAAATTAACAAAATTCGATAATGGAGATGAATATTATGGAGATTTTTTAAATGGTAAAAAGCATGGAAAGGGTGAATATAAATGGGCTAGTGGAAATGTATATTATGGAGATTGGGTAGATGATAATAGAACTGGGAAGGGTCAAATGAAATGGAATGATGGATCTTTATATGATGGAGATTGGTTAAATGATAAAAGACATGGAAAGGGTGAATATAAATCAGCCAACGGTGAAAAATATAATGGTAAATGGGTATTAGACGAAAAAATGTGAATTTTTGTTGTTGTTTTATTATAAGGACATTATAATTTACATTTGATTTGCTCTTTTATATATATAAAAAGATAAATTTAGTACCGATATACTAAAGGAATATCTTTAGTTTAGATTCATTTTATGTTTCTCAATAGTGTATAATGATATAATGTGATATTTAATGTAATTTATGACTTTAATTATTGAGTTGCATAAAGTAAATAATTAGAATAAGCCAATAGATAAAAGTGACAAGAAATCTGTCATATTCTTTTTTCCAAATTTATAAAAGGATTGAAAATTTAAAATAAATTATCATAATTTTATTTCCATAATGTAGGGAAACTATTATATTTTTAAATAAGTCTCAAAATTAAATTTAATTGGAAATTTGTAAAGATTGATCTTCTAAAAGAATTTAAGAATCAGTATTAAAGTTGTGAAATATGTTCTAAAAAGAAGCATTAGAAATTATTGAATATAATGAGAGAGAGAAATAAGGATATTTACCTCAACATGAGTTCATGATTTCTCAAATCATTTAAAGAGATTCATTTTGAGATTTACTAAGAATGTATTTTCTCTAAAATGTATTAAGGAGACAAAATTTAACTTAGAAGTGCGATAATTCTGAATATAGAAGAAATGTAATTTAAAAATGAATTTTTTATAAGTAGTAGGTCCAGAAAAAAATTATTGATAATGTGAGATTGAGAGAAGAGAGAAATAAAAAGATCAAACAATATTGAGAAGTGAAAGAAGAAAAAAGATTTGAGAAGTTTGATTAATTGAGTTGAAATGTTTTTGGGATGATATTTAATTGAAGATGAGAATAAATAGAATAGATTATAAAAAATTGAAACTGATTTTTAGAATGCATTTTTGAAAATTTTTAGATCAAAAATGAATGCTTATTGCACAACTGCATTTATATTTATTGAACAGTCCTAAATTTTCAGAAATCTTAGAGAGGGTGGCCGAAGTAGATACAATCTATTATCAGAATATTAATTGAAAAAAATACAAATAGAATATAAATTACTTATAAAGAGTAACAAAAAATTTAAAGTAAGTAATGCAAACACATTCTCTAAAACTTTTGAGTAAGATTTTTTATAAAGAAATTTCAATCCATTTTTATATATAATCCATGTTTAATATGATAGTCCATCTAAGATTACAGGAAAAATGAACTTAAATGATTGAGCTTACATAAGTCTTCGATCTTAATTAGGTCTAAACATCCATTCTCAAATTGATGATCCTTAATATGATTGCAATCATATTAATGGCAACAAAATATTCTTCTTCTTCTGTCGCTTAGTCATCTGCTGAAATGTACCAACTTACTCCCTATCTTGCATATACAAAATTGGGTATTTCTGTTAATCCATAAGTAACGAATTCTTAAATTCTTGTTTGTGAAATCATCTTCCAAAATACATTGCAAATTCTTATCTTCTTCTCTTGATCAATTTGAATCAACTTACTTCTTTTCACAAAAATATAATCATCTCTGAGTTTAAGAAACTTTCTGATTGAAACTCCTAACCATTTTGATTAAATTGGATATTTTGTCGTGGAAGCTCTGAGATGATAATATTCAATAGCGTGACAACTTTCTTTTTATTTATAGGAGAATGATAATGTAGTTTTCAAGAACCCAATAAATCCATCTATTTCAGTGTCCAAGTTCCACTTTTCCTTAAGGAGTTCATGATTCTTGTAATCTTTCTAAATATTTAACATTTATATTTGCCTAGGTGAAATAACATTAGATAATTTTTTATATTTATTGGATCAATTGTTTTTAAGTATGCATCATGTGTAAAGATTAAACTTACTATTATTCTCAATCTTTATATGGAGAACATATACTTAAAGGGTTAGATATAAGTCAAAAGACAACCTTTTCCACTTTAAGAAACTTTACATTTGTTACTTAAGTAAGATCTACATTTAGAGTCATCATTGTAATCCAAGGTAGCAGGAGTCGTTTTACAAGATTTATCTGCATATTAAGAAGAGGTTTTAATCCATGCACATATATGTTTCCCCTTTCCAATTGATCTGGCATTGTTTATTACACAATAATATTACTAGCAATACATCTACTATTTTTTGATTGATAACAACTATTTATTCGAGTATAGCTCGTACCTTAAGCAAATTATAAGCTACATGCACTCTTAGCTCTATATATACTACATACTGTGTTGTATGATTAATAAAGGTCATAGGGTATAGTTGCATCAGATTCAGATATCTTTGCACATATTAGTTCCTGGATTTGGAATAGTAATAAAGTAGTATTATTACTGTAAAGAGATTAATACTTATATAAGATATATATATTATCTTAATAAATATAAATCTCTTATTAAAATATGATAATAATAAATGTAAATAAATACCATTTTCTAATTGATGATCTAGTACATCCAGCTACAGTTTCTGGATAGTCTTCACATGAATTTTTGAGCTCTTAACATCCAGTACCATCTCAAATCGATGTACAACCATTGAAGTAGGCTTGACATTTTTCATAATCCTACCCTGTTAATCCAGCTATTGTTGAACAATATGCCTTACTAATTATACTAATCCAAGAACGACCACTAAGAAAGCATTTACCTGTTGGAATATTGATACAGGAATTGTTATTAAAATACCTTGTTCAAATTTGCTAAAATATATAACATCCAGATCTATCTCTTAAAGAAGTATATAAGGAATTATAAGCTTAACATTTAGCACGGTCAAAACCTGTTAATCCAATTAGAAGGATACACTCAAATGCTTAAGTCACAAAAAGAAGAAGGTACAGCATTATTCATATCCAACAATCCAGCATTTAATCTAAAAATTTTTTAATAATTGTTCAAATCCTGAGCAATGAGCAAGTAGATTAAGACAATACATCCAATACAAACTTTTTTTTCAGAACATGATGCATCAACTGTTTAACAATAGGAAAATGTTAAATTTACTCCAGTTTTTAGAGTAAAATCTACTGTGCAGATAGATTAAGCAGAAGCACTACCAACATTTGTACATCTAATTCTATATTATTAATAAATGAACTATGTTCCTATGAATGATGAACAAGCTCCTGTTGCAAATATAGATAAAGAATTGAATTTATCAAAAATCCATTTACAATACTCAACTCCTGTTTAATTTGAGATAATTTAATGAAATTGCTCTTATTTCATATAATGTGTAGTTTTTTTGGAGCACATCCTATCCCTCCAATTTTGTATAATACATGCAAGTTGGTACAGGATAACCCTAACATTCTTGATCTGAATCATATGCTATTGTATCTGGAGCATCAGCACAAGTTGCGTTTCTGCAAACTATACAAGTCCAATAGCATTTTTTATTCTTAGTTGTTATTATACAGTTATCTTAAGTGTTGTAAGTAGAACATGAATCTTACAGTGGTTAAAAATTAGTTTAACCATTATTTACTGTGCATAGATCAAATGTACTATTACAATCATTATGAATAATTGTTATTATATTTGCAAATCTCTTATCAACACTATTAGATACATTCCAATAACAATTACCACTCATTGTAGACCCAATTTTACAGTCGTCTTAGACTAATGAATTACAACTAAAAGGTTTATTCATGCATCCATTAGATGTATTATTTGAAATACAAGAATTCTATGTCTAAATACAAGCACATTATGCATCAGTTTTTACAGATAGAGTTAAATAGCTTGAACAATTAACAACTGAAAATTATTTTGGTGAAATTGCATTAGTTATTCCTACTAGAATAGCTGATGTACAAGACTTTTTAAAACAAGATGAAGAAGATGAAACCCTTATGCAAGTTGGAAATCCTACTCTTTATATTTCACAATTTTCAGATATTCTTCTGGCTGAACATGAAGTTGGCAAATCTTAACATCTTTGATAGTAGAGGACCCATTTACTATTATAGGAGTATTAACTCATCCTAACCTTTTGTCCCTTATAGTACAACTGGAATGATAATTTTAACAATCAGTGTGAGTGGTTATGGATGATGAAGCTAAGACGCAAAGGTTCTTTTAACATTTACCTTTCCATATATAAATCTTATTGTTAATGTCTTTGTCACAAATAGCTAATATCAATGAATTTTCACATGTTTTGTCAACTTATCCTGTATTTGTAGAATTGACAGTATATTTATTCAAAAAAGATTAACAAAGTTCATGTGTTTTATTATCTGAAGGTGCATTCAAAAATGTCTTATTTTTGCAACTGTACTTTTTGAATCCCAAAAACAAGCAAAACCTAGGGAATTCTTAATAAAAGCAGTTTCCTAAGTAATTGCTGAACAAGTATTATTTTTACTGTATCCCCACTAGTTTTTGCAATACAATTCTATGCTGGTTGATATGTTTCACATTCTCCATTTGTTGTTATAGTAATGGGGGCATTAGTACATGTTCTATTTTAATAACCACCAATTGATTTAACAGTACAGGATGCTAAATAAGATGCATATAGTTGATGAGAATTATTTGATAATAGTGCATTCGTACATATCTTTTCTTTGCAAGTTGCATCCATAATAAAAGTAATCCCTATGTAGTTCTATAAACAAGCTATTTGTATATTTACTACTGAATTTGGCTCATTTAAACTCAAACTCCACTTAATTTAGTAATGCATCCTGTTAAGAATCCTGCAAAGTCAGAATTAGTAGTTAATGTAATTAGAGCATTTGCATAGAGTTTATCAACACAATTTACACCATCCCAATAGCAATTCTTTCCTAATATATTCTAGATACAATGCTTTTGAATTGTTGCAGCAGTACATCATCAGTTATCAATTTTTAGAAGAATTATCACAATTTCTATCTTTACAATTTTTGCACTATCCCACAAATAAACTGTTGTTTTTGATTCGTTCCAAACACATTATCTATCTAATTTTAAATCAAAATAATTATTTACAGTTATTAAACATCCACCTCCACCCTTTGTAGTACATGTCCTTATGGCATCTCTGCAAACTTTGTCAGAAATTAAACTTTATGGTAATTTATCGCAAGTGTTAGAATCTACATATGTATTATTTGTTGAATCCCAATAGCATGAATTTCCTACAGTTTTTTTGATACAAACTATTTATTTTTTATAAGTAGTGCAATCATCTATTTCCATACAAAGAGTTCCATCTGATATAAATCTATTACTTATTGCTTAACATTTTTAATCTGATTTTTTAGCAAATGCTCCACAACTTTAAAAAAATGTAAATTTGTTTTCCACCTATGCACAAGCTGAATAAATGAATCACAATATGTTGCATAACTAGGTATTGGAGGGTAGTTGTTTTTGAAATTTAACAAACTTTTTTTGTACTATCTTATTAAAATATTGTTGAGACATTTTAATACATTTTTCCTCAGATTATAATTGAATAAAATAGCATCGTGTTATTCTATATTATTGACTTGTTACTAATAATAATAATTATTTTATACTCAATTAACCAACAAACATTAATTGCAGCTACAATTAGATATACTCTATTTTATCTTAATTATTCAATCTAATTTAATACTCACTTTAATCAATTTTATAGATTAATATTTTAATCAAAATCATTATCAATATAATTTTTGCTCATTACCTCAAATAGTCAAATTCCATACTTCTGAGTGTCTATTAATACCTTATAATTTGACCTATTCTGTTATTTGTTATTATATTATCAACAATCCTCAAAAAACATTAGTATTATCTATCACTATCCTAGAATAAATTATCATTAATTTTAAAATATATGATACAATCGATTACATCCTACTTAAACAATGCAACTCACCTAAACTATGCCTAAATATTTGCGAAAATATTTGTTGTATGTGAATTTAAAAGAAATATAATTAAGAGAAAAGAACATTCTTTGGATTGCAGCAATTGCAGAGTAATCGTATTTTCAATGAATTGAATTTCAGTGATAAAAGGTACTCAATTATAGAAATAAAAAAATTCATACAAGAAGAACCATCACTCGAATAATCTCGAATTAGATTTATCGATCTGGGAAATATAAATAAAAATTGATTAATACTATAATTACTTCAGACACATTAACCCTAGAAAGAAGAAGACAATCCTACAAATCTTAGATGCATATATTGAAAACTTAACATAAGAAGAAACACAATCATTACAAGATGCCTTGTCCATCTATTTAGATAATACATATTAAGGAAAGGAAATGGAGAACTTAATTTGTGGAGAAAAGGATTAACCAGAACCATTATTATGTCATATTTATAGCTTAATGATATTTGATAGACTAAGCAGACATTATGCTAGATATGAATATCTTGATCAATTTAGAATTATCGAATATTTTAATCAAAGAGATAAAGTATTTATAAATTTATATATTTCTCTATAAAATTTAAGTAAAAATTAATAGAGTTAAGTATGTGTTCACTTTCCATCCAACTTAACCAAATTCATTGACTGAGTTGATTACTAAAAGTAGAATGCTTCAAAGGATTGAATAAAATGATTATAAGTATCTTAATTATGCTGTTAAATTATTTATTCAATCAAAAAAATAAAGAATATTTAAAGAAAATTACCCATCTTATTATTATATAGAATATTTCTTATATTGAGGAATCATTAATTTATCATGCTGAATTTTTACCTAATCTATGATTAAGGTTGACTCAATCAAACCAATAATAAAAAATAAATCCAAAAAAATCTCGCTTTTAAATGCTAATGCAAAAGCATCAGAGATGGTTATTATTGCTAATTTCAAAACTTAATCATAGTAAATATAATGTTTAGAATGTAGAAATAAAACCTTTATTGGAAACCTTTTCTTTAACAAATAATACTGATTCTAAAATAACTATGATTGCAAATAGTGACACATGATAAAGATATAGATTGATCTTGACTGAAATTAGAAATATAAGAGAATATAAAAGGAATCCTGAAAAATTCATTTATATGGTCTAGGGTATTACTCCAGAATGAGGAGGTGGACCATATACATTGATCCATACAAAATATTAGGCCTTAATTAGAGAAGAACAAACGACATATAAGAACTACCTAATGACACTATTTCACATCTGAGTTTGCTGTTGCCTTCCCTTTTTGTTGAATGGATTATCTAATATTAATAATAGTGATGATTTTGAACTCTCTTTTAAATATATGGATTTTGATTTGAATTAGGTAGATTGTTAATTAAAATTGGATAATGTAATTGGAGTTCTTTAAAGAGCCATGTAAAAGACTAAAAATATAATAATTAGTATGTAAAAAATTAGTTAGTCAGAACCAAGGTTGAGTCTTTCAATTTTGCAGGAAGTAGAATGATTTCTAGACCTTTTGAAAGTTCAAGCCTATTTTAATAGTGATAGATACTCATTCACTCATCCATAATTAACATATTGGGATAGAGTTCCAGAAGAATTAATCTATAAAATAGCAACTTATTTTTAAAATAATCATCCTCAAAAGAAATACATGCTTTATATCTAGGCTTTGATGGGTATAAGATGTGATTTAGATTTTTCAAAATAAGAAGTTGGATTGGATTCAACTAATCCTTATTTTCAAGCTATATAAAAGGAAGAGAAGCTTTGATGAAAATATTAGATTAATTAGGTTTGGGTGATAATAGTACACCAATGATTGCTACTTGTAATCAACATTGAAGATGTTTATTATGATCAATGAAAAAGGAAGCCAATTAAAAATTTTCAACCATTTAGGACCTTGAATTAATCACAATTGTATTAGGCAAAGAAAATGGTAATGAAGGGAATATAAGAAACTTTATTGTAAATTAAATAAAATTTTGAATTTTTTAATCAACATCATCTAGAATGACATCTTTTGTTGGAAAGGGTTGAATGATAGGTCTTAAATAATTAAAAAAGTTATTATATTTATATATAAATTGGTAAAGAATTCCTCTTTTATTTAATTTTGAATTAAAATGGATATTAATTTAGTAATTTTTATTTAAATTATTTTTTGCTTGCATCTAATAAATTATCTTAGTTCTTTTAAGATTAGCTCTTAAAATGTATTTACATAGACTCACTTAATTTAATAACTTAGATATTATTAAATGATAATTTATGTACTATTCAGATTACGTGATTATTATTGAATATTTTTTGATATAAATTGGAAATCAATCTCAATGTTTGCAATTAATAATATTTAAAATTTTCAGTTAACAACTCTATAGTTGTAACTCATACAACTCAATTTTTGGGTCTATCATGGAATCAAATAATTTGAGATTAGAAATAATGGTCTTCAAAGACTAAGAAATGTATCCAAGGAATTGCAAATACTATAAAAATTTCATTTACCTCAGAAATTATTGCTAGCGTTCATCTAGAAAATATTGTCTTTTTAATTATTTATTCTTACGAAAGGTAATTTTTAAAGAATAACGAAAAGCTTAAGGAGCCTGATGAATCATCTTGCACATATTTCCATCACTAACAGCAAGCCAATCAACAGAAAAGAGCCAGAAGCATAAAAATTGAGGTCTAAATGAACTTCTTAAAGTATATGCAATTCCTTCTATATTTGGATCGAATTTGGAGATCATTATGAAAAAAAAAGATTATTCAAGATATTTTTGATACTATATATAATTACCCAATCATAAGTCTAAACATTAAATTGTTATTAATAAATTTTTAATTATTATGAAAATACATATGAAGATATATGTGTATATGATATTCATTCAATAATATAAACTTTTTTATGAAATTCATTTATTCGAAGAATCCCTTAATTATATTATTTTAATATTATCAAAAATGCTTTTTAAATTATTTCTACTTATTAGGATTAACATCTAAAATTGGAAAATAAGAATAAAATTATTTTAAATTACAGTATTTATATGCATCTTTAAGGCATATCTATTTGCTCAAAAAATTAGGATATTGTAGCACTATATTATTATGATTAATAAACTGAAAAGCATAAAAAAGCTTAATCTATAAATATGAAGTTCTTAATCTGATTAATTAGTGACTTAATAATATTCTTTATAAGTATTCAATTTATTTTTGAATTTTTTTGTAATCTGAACAGGATCTATAATATAGGATAATCAGTTTTAGTATTATAAATATATATATATATAAAAATAGAGAGATTTCATATATATAAAGATTTTTAGTATATTTTACGCTAAGATTGGTGGTATATTATTTAATTTTTTCCTCTTAAATCTAATATTCTTTTATATAGTAAGTAAATAAGAGTTAATTTAGAAGAAAATCTTCTTAATTCAAAGTTATCTATTCTCTATTGAAAAAAATTAAAAATACAATATTATTTGAATATAAAGAAATTAAATTAACAATGTAACTGTTATAATTACTAATTTAAACTTCTCCTTAAAATCAACTTATAGGCAGCGATTATATATAAAATATTAAACTTTAAAATAATATTAGAGCTATTTTTCGATTAAAAAGTAAATGATAAAGATTATTTATAATAAATAATCTATGATTATTCTTAAAGGAGAGTAGAATAGATATTTAATTTATACTGGAGTATCTTTTATTCCTTTCGCAGTAACTCTCCCTGATTTTGATTTGAATTACAATTTTGGTCATACATAAACTATACTTTAGTGATTGTTAATTGAAAATAATTTAGTATTTGAGAGTTAAACTCAAATATTTATGGTTATACTACTACTTTTTTGAATTCCTTTATCACATTAAATAGAAAGAAGACAATTAAAATTTAAATGAAATATAAATATATTCTTTTAACTATCAATTAGATTCAGTTCGAAAGCATTAATTCAGTTCAAAGTTCTCACTAACTCTAAATATATGACCTTCATTTATAGAGGACATAATCGTATGGGNTACCCAATCATAAGTCTAAACATTAAATTGTTATTAATAAATTTTTAATTATTATGAAAATACATATGAAGATATATGTGTATATGATATTCATTCAATAATATAAACTTTTTTATGAAATTCATTTATTCGAAGAATCCCTTAATTATATTATTTTAATATTATCAAAAATGCTTTTTAAATTATTTCTACTTATTAGGATTAACATCTAAAATTGGAAAATAAGAATAAAATTATTTTAAATTACAGTATTTATATGCATCTTTAAGGCATATCTATTTGCTCAAAAAATTAGGATATTGTAGCACTATATTATTATGATTAATAAACTGAAAAGCATAAAAAAGCTTAATCTATAAATATGAAGTTCTTAATCTGATTAATTAGTGACTTAATAATATTCTTTATAAGTATTCAATTTATTTTTGAATTTTTTTGTAATCTGAACAGGATCTATAATATAGGATAATCAGTTTTAGTATTATAAATATATATATATATAAAAATAGAGAGATTTCATATATATAAAGATTTTTAGTATATTTTACGCTAAGATTGGTGGTATATTATTTAATTTTTTCCTCTTAAATCTAATATTCTTTTATATAGTAAGTAAATAAGAGTTAATTTAGAAGAAAATCTTCTTAATTCAAAGTTATCTATTCTCTATTGAAAAAAATTAAAAATACAATATTATTTGAATATAAAGAAATTAAATTAACAATGTAACTGTTATAATTACTAATTTAAACTTCTCCTTAAAATCAACTTATAGGCAGCGATTATATATAAAATATTAAACTTTAAAATAATATTAGAGCTATTTTTCGATTAAAAAGTAAATGATAAAGATTATTTATAATAAATAATCTATGATTATTCTTAAAGGAGAGTAGAATAGATATTTAATTTATACTGGAGTATCTTTTATTCCTTTCGCAGTAACTCTCCCTGATTTTGATTTGAATTACAATTTTGGTCATACATAAACTATACTTTAGTGATTGTTAATTGAAAATAATTTAGTATTTGAGAGTTAAACTCAAATATTTATGGTTATACTACTACTTTTTTGAATTCCTTTATCACATTAAATAGAAAGAAGACAATTAAAATTTAAATGAAATATAAATATATTCTTTTAACTATCAATTAGATTCAGTTCGAAAGCATTAATTCAGTTCAAAGTTCTCACTAACTCTAAATATATGACCTTCATTTATAGAGGACATAATCGTATGGGTTAGGAGATTTCTTAAAAGGATAATTACAATTACTTTCTATTATAATAGAGCCTTTGATGTTGAAAAAAATGAACTTTTAATTTAAAATAATTATCTTTTAATTTTTAATTTTTAATATTTCTCATTTTCTTTTAAAATAATTACTCAAAAATTTAAGGTGAGGTTTCAATCTTGTTTTTCTAATAATTTTTGATGGTATTTTATTTTTTTTATAGTTAAGATTCGCCGAAAAATATTTATACATTTTTAAGATTAATATATATTTTTATATTTTTATTATTTCATTTTTCGTAATCTATTTCTTTTACTTTTTTTTCTCTAATCATCCAAATATCAAAATTTTGAGCAATTTTATATTCACCTTTCTTAGTTATTTAAGAATCATTATTAAAACCTTCCGAAACTTTCGCCCAATTTCCCAATTTTGTCTCTTAACCTAGCTCGTCATATGATGCATCACCACTTTTCAAACACATTGATTATTATTTTGAGCGCTTTATATCATATTTTTACATCTTTGTAATTTTATTACTTTCTATATCCTTATACCATATATCCCATCTACCAAACTTTTTTTCCATTTTTATATTTCCCATCCTAAATTACTTAAGAATCTTCACAAAAACCATCCGTTAATTCAACCCAACTACCTTACTTATTGCCTTATTCATCATATGATCCACCACCACTTCAAAGCACACATATTTTTGTATAGTTATACACTTTTTATATATTATTTTTTACATTCTTGTATTTTCTAAATCTCCATACTCCTTCTTATACCAAATATCCCATTTACCAATTTTTTTCCCATTTTAATATTCACCATGATAAATTACTTAAGAATCTTCGCAAAAACCATCTAATATTTCCACCCAATTAGCTGACTTATTGCCTCCTTCATCATATGATCCACCTCCACTTAAAAAATAACAGCATTTTTATTATGATTTTTTTACATCTTTGTAATTGTATTATTCTCTATATCCTTATACCAAATATCCCATCTCCCAAATTTTTTGCCATTCTTATATTCACCATTTTCAGTTACTTAACTGAAATAATAAAATCCCTTCCATATTTCCACCCAATTGCCCTACTTAATTCCTTAACCATCTCCAAATGATCCACCACCACTATTACACACATATGTTAATTTTTATCATAAGTTTTTTTATAGATTATTTTTACATTTTTGAATTTTCATACAAAATATCCCATATACCAACTTTTATACCAATTTTGTACTCACCTTTCCAAGTTACTTATAAATCATCTGAAAAACCTTCCTACAATTCAGTCCATTTACCATTTTTCTAAGCTTGCTGATTGTATGATCCACCTCCTCTATATCGATGATAAATCATAATACATAGTTTCGTTATTTTAAATGAAATTCCATCGACCATATTTTTAATTATGAAAATATCCTCCACTTTCAAATACTTAAGCGTTACTACATAAAGATTTTTTAAATTTGTATACCTCTAATAATTCTTAATTGGCTCCTTCCATAAAGCTTCCTTTAAACCATCTTTGTAGTATCCTCCAACATTTTAAAGAGCTTCCCCACTCCAAGTGGCTACCCATTTGCCTAATTTTCTTTAATTCTGTCCATATTCACCATGCCATTTAAGATGTATAATCTATTCCATATTATTCAAAACTTCTGAATTTATATAATTGTCTTAATTTAATTCCCTTTATAAAAATAACAAATCCTCATATACTGTCTCAAAATTACACCTTCTTTAGATGAGTAGATGATGTAATTCTCTTATGTAATTGTAATTTGAATTTTAGTCTTAACAAGTCTCCCTTTGTTTTAATCCCATTTATCTACTTCTTATTCTTTTATAATTTAGTTCCTCAATATAGAGTTCGAGTACTCAGGCATTTTAGATCTTAATGAAATCATATTAATTATTATTAATCAAATTTGATATTTAGAATGCTTTTCCTTTTTAAATCAGAAGCTTTGTATGATATTGGTTAAGAAGTTGATTTCTGTTAATTCTGAAAGAAATAATTTCGGTCATAAAAACTTCATCCACTAATTTACACTATTATTGTTGTTTATTTATCTGTAATTTAAATTTAAATTTATATTGTAATTTAGACAAGAAATTGTAATATAGTCTTTAATTATAAGTAAATGGATATCAAAATTAAGATTTAAAATAGCAAATGAATATAATAATTTATTCTATAAAGAAAATAACAAGGAATTTCTAAAGAACGTTCAATAAATCATTGAAGCTTTTACTTATAAGCTTCAAGAGAATTTCAAACTCATTAATTAATAATA
>CAJJDM010000216.1:7563-19442 GCA_905182975.1 Paramecium primaurelia
TATTACGACTGGTGAACATTTTATTTTAATATTTTTCCAATCATATATATCTACAAATAATGATTTTTCCAATTACTTGAATTTTTCACAAGTTTTTAATGTGTATTCTCAAAGTGTATAATTATTTCTTCCAAATCCTGTTAGCCTTCATTTTTTCAATTATTTATGATCTCCAATTGCAACATATCAATTGAAAAATAAACTTCATATTATTCTCTTTTTTTTTAAACTGCATACTTATCGTAAAGTAGGCAGGCTCCTTTATAAAATTACATAAACAATTCAGTATTCGGTTTCATATCAAATATTGAGTTAAAGATACCATTTAAACAACCGTTTAAAATATCATTCCTATCTTTACCATCATTTGGGCAACCTGAGAAGAAGTTTTTGTTAGGAAATGGTAAAGTTCCAATTAAGTTTGAATTAAATCATTTTTCTCTATATCATCATCTTAATAACCAGGCTAACATAAAAAAGAATTTCTTTAGCTCTTAAACTTTGTTTCATCAAAATTTCAATCTAATTTTATAAGGATTCCTTAATTTTTTTTGAAAGTTAAGCTTATAGAAAGTCAGAATTTACTTTTGGTTCTAATTGATATTATCTTTTACCAATTTCTAGGTGTCAATTTAATAAGTTAATAATCAAAGTATAAAAATGCTAATTCTCCCCTAACATTTTCCATTCATCATCATAGTTTAATAATTTATTATTGCGATGACCCTATTAACTATTCGTATCAAATTTTCTCATAAAAAAGCACACCCCCATATATCATAATTATTTTTTCTTCCAATATTTATATTTCTATTAAATGAGTTATTCAGCATATTTAAGTTTCGAGTAGGGAAACTTATTTCCCAATTAGAATAACTTAATATTAATCAAAATATTTTTATAATTAAAAAGATAATCTATTCTTTTCGTATTATAAAACTTTAAAATATTTATTTGAAACACTTTAATAAAGTGACAGCTGTTTATTTTGTCATCAAATTTGTTTTAATATATTTTTTCTAATTGTTCCATTAATTCTAGATATCTTTAGAGCTTCTCTGATATTACTTTATTTTCCTAAGATATTCACTAAATAGAAAAAGAATATTTGATACTTTTCCAATTTTATATTTCTATTTAATTATAATTACAAATTGATTACAATATTACAATTTTGAATAGACTCTGGATATCTATTTTAATCATTTAAGGCTTTAACTAAAAATAGTTCCATTTAAAATACTTTTTTCAACATAAAATTCTTGTACTTTTTCATTTTTTATGATAGCTTCATCACATGATTCAATAACTTATTCCAACAACCCTAATTTAAAGATTTTAATATCATAGAACATATTTCAATAATGCTTAGGCTAAATTCAAAATAATATATTAACCTCTGAACTGATAGATGTACATATCATTTGTATGAATTCATTACATAATTTAATGAGTTAATCTTATTCATTTAATTCCGATAGAGCTTAAACTATTAAATAATATAATCATTTATTACTTTATATCTTGACTAAAAAAAAATAGTTATTTAACTTTTATTTATCACAGTTGCAAAATTATATTACTTCCTTCCATTTTTATTATTTAGTTAAAGCAATAGCTTAAATTATTAATAATTTTCGTACCTTTTTCCTCATAAATACCAGGGTGTACCATTATTGAAATAGCTTGATCATAATTATCTATTATTTCTTGATCTTTTCCCATTTTTTCTAAAATTTCTCCTAATCATATACATTTAAAAATTACCTTTTTTTCGATATAAAAGCAATTGATATTTATTATATTTGAGCCCTAAATTTAAACATTCCAATATTTCTTAATATTCTTCTAATTATTCTAAAGCATACACTAAAGATATCTAAAATGAGATTTACCTTTTTCTAAATAGAACGAGTAATCATTTTTATTATAGGTGATTCCTTAACCCCAACAGTCTGCAACTTCTCTCCATGCTTCATTATTTATAATTCCATTATTTAGAGTATAAAAGTTTTTAATAGAGTTAGCTTTGAATATGGATGATTTAGAAATTTACCTTTCTAAATGTAATATATTTTAAACTCTTTATTATTTTAAATTCCTTAATCCCAACATTCAATTATTTCTTTAAATTTATTTTATTCAAATAATTCACGACCTAATGAATATTAATCTTAGTCTGATACATTTTAAAAAATAAAATGAAACATCTTTAGCATTTTTTGTTATACCAAAATCATATAATTCAATAATCTCATTCCATTTGCCCTAATTCCTTAGTACTTAAGCTAATATATTGTAAAATAAGGAATGCCTTTTTCTTGATAAAAATTGATATCATGAATGTTATTTTAAATGCCCTATTCCCAAGTATGTAAAACTTCCTATAATTTTCCCAATTAAGATAAAAGATTAGCTATTTAAATTTAACAAAATCTACCCTTTTTTCTATATAAAAGGATATTGTTGTTATTATTCTCAATATTTTTGTTTACTTACTCAAAAGTTTCATCTTATTTACCTTCTAAATTTAGCTCACGTACTATTTTTAATTATAATAATTTACATTTGGACTAAATGTAATGAGAAGTCGAATTTTAATTCATTATTAGAAAATATTTTAATATCAGGCTATTTTTATATATGTATAGGATTGGAGTTATAATTATAATTATGTGATTCAGGAAGTTAAAAACATTTAGAAAGAATTCTAAATACCAATTTCAGTTTAATGGAAAAATTTATTTATTTAAATATCCAAAATCTTTGATTTTAGATCCAACAATACTCCAATGTTGTAAAACGTTCTACTAATTAACAATAAGAAAATTAATAAAGATTTGAATGAGATTATGTTTAAGGAATTACTGCTCAATAAATTAAAAACAATATTTTTAGTTTAATGTCAAAAATTGTCATTCGATAATATTCGTTCAATTAAATATTATATAAACCAATAAATTAAAAAATAATATTAACTTAATTTCTGAGATATTTTTAAAAATCATTTGATCTAAAATTATGTATTTATCTACTATTTTAACAGAAATCGCATTCAAATGTAATTTTAAAATTTGATAAAAGATTATACATTAAATTAGTAATTTAATAATATAAATGATTATATTTCATTTATTATTTTTAATAATCTATGAAGAGTACTACTTTAATAGGATTCTATTAATTCAAGATTAAAGATAAAATAATTAATTATATATGATACACAATTTATTTAATTGAATAATAATCATTACTTTCAATTTGATGGTTATGGACCATCTTTATTCTCAAAATACATGTAATCAAAAAAAATGGTGGCAGCTAGAATTAAAGCTTTATCTTCTTTTGATGCATTCTAAGGAAATACGACACTAATATTATCAGTGAAGTCAGCCCAATTTTAACAACAACCTTTGGCCTCCTTTTTCATAGGAGCAACAACCTTGATAACTAGTTTAATTATATACTTCCCCATTTGAAGTTTTGATATCAAAATCAACTTTGTTGCATTAATCACTACATGGACATCTACACCAAAAATAGCATTAGCAACAACTACCTTCTATAATGTATTTCAATTTATCTTCAGAATCATAAATATGACAACCAAGTGTACAACAATACTAAGGGTTAATAATATAACCTAAACTCTTATTTTAACCATTTTCAACATATTATACATCTAATCGTGGCCTAAATTACATAATTAAATATAATAACCTATTCAAACAACAGCAAGTACATGCATACTATCTATCAAATCTAAATACAATTCGATCAGAGTTTTCTTAAAATAATTAATCCATATTAGGCTAAAAGTCTTTACACCCATAATTACTAACAAACATCTCAAATGGTCGATAAGGTGGACTAAATTTTACTATAAGAGTTACCCTAATGTCAATCTTGCACAAGCTGAAGATTTTTCTTTACATTTGAATAATTCTTTTTGTTCAATCTACTATCCTTAATCATTCGCTGCATATACTTTAAATACATTTGGAGTCTAAAATCCTAGTAAATATTTTAAATTAAGTAGTTCTACCCATCATCACTTAGAAAAATTCAAATCTCTACTAAACGAAGATTCCCACTTATGTCCCTAATATATCTAAGCAGGTTGTTTGATTAGGACTTTATATATAATCAGCCATTTAGTAAAAATTATTTTATCCTATGCTATCATCAGTATTTAGTGGTGACTACATCAAGAAATATATTAGATATTTTAATATTATATAGCAATCAAACACGGCTTTAATATTAAAAAGAATGACTCATAAAATTCTATATTTTGAGATAACTTACATAAAAACCTTTAATAAGATATTTTAGATTAAAATTTCTTATTAAAATTAATATCAATTACTAAAGTTAACTATTGGTTGTTGAATACTTTTTTTTTGAAATCAATATACACTGATTGAGACAATTTTAATAATAAATTTAATAATATTCCATATATTTTTTTATAAATTTATAACAATTTTATTAATCACAGTTTGATAAGGATTTATACTTCTAAAAGTAATATCATAATTAACCAAAATTAATCCCAATATAATAAGTTCTAATTTAGTATATGTCATTATTTATCAGATCTTATAGTATATATATCATTACTTATTTTGATATGAATATTTTACTACAATATATATTTTTAATATG
The DNA here is from genome assembly GCA_905182975.1 of Paramecium primaurelia. Lineage (NCBI taxonomy): Eukaryota > Ciliophora > Oligohymenophorea > Peniculida > Parameciidae > Paramecium > Paramecium primaurelia. Next base: position 12,232 of record CAJJDM010000216.1, read on the forward strand.
ATTAATTATATTATCTTACTCTTAATGGTTTATGAATAATTTAACTTTCCTTAATCTTTTCTATTAATTTTTAAAATATATCTTATAATAAATGTGTTTTTTTTATATTTGATCAAATTTTTTATTTGAATTATTTATGTTGAGTTCTATTTGCAATTTTCAGTAATTTAATAAAGCAGAATATTTTATCAACAATTCCGTAATTAATAATAAAAACAATATATATTATGAATATTTCATTCATTCTGTTGAATTCTTTTCTATAACTTTAAAAAATACTAGTTTATAAAGCAGATATAGACTAAATTACATAGCTAATACAATTCCAATAATAATATATCTTTTGGATTATTCCAAATCACCTAAAATTCTAATTTAATTTATTTTTATACTTTCTCATTCCCATTATTAAGAAACTTGATGAGCTGATCATACCATAGCCAACTAAGCACCATTAAAGAATAGAATTTCGAATTACACATAAAATAGTGATAGGCATTAAAATTGACATGGAATAGCCATAAAGACACAGTGTATGAAAGAATCTGATATCACTACCTAGAATCTTCATTACAAGTGTAAGAATGACTGGAGTTCCAAAACTTATGCAATACAAAAGTGCTGCTGATTATGGAACATAAGCTACGGAATATGTTGTTTATCCTTCTAAATTCATTTAGTTGATATTTGCGACAGCTGTAATGAGAAAGACATTATTAAATTGAATTTTGTATATTAGTATTAATATTAAATTAATAATAATTGTTGCACTAATCCTTAATGGACCTCCTCTAGATATATAATATTGCATTTATAGATCAGGATTTCCTGCAAAACATTCATGAAAGTCTTTCCTAAATGGGAGAAATGAAGCTTTTACTCTATCAATCACATCATCTTCAGAGACATTAAAGTAAGGTTAATAATATTTGATTGTTAAAAATGCACAACATCCTTTTTATTCTGGATGTTCTTCTTCTTCTTCTTCTTCTTAGAAAAGAAATCCATTTTATAAAATTAAATATATGATTAAAGTAAAGAGTTCAGGTTAAAAAGAAGTTGATGCAGCTAAGTACTTCCTTGAAGCTATTTTATAATTAAAATATCTTTTCAATGAATCTAAATCAATCAGTATTGAAGTTCAAGGTGAAGACATATGTGTGGCAACTTGTGTTTTCGAATTATTAAAGAATTAATTTCCTAATAATAAAAATTCAATAAAAATAAGTGGTAGTATCAAAGACATACAAGATTGTGAAGAAAGTGGTTTAACAATTAGTTTTTAAGTATTGGATTTTGGAAATGATATATATAATCCAATAATTTATGTTGAAAAGTATTTGCAGTAATTAATTAAATATGAAAAATTATAAAAAAAAAAATAATAAAGAGAAAAGAGAGTCAAAATAAAATAAATAATAATAATAATAATCATAATAATAATCATAATAATAAGATAAGGTTTATTAATGTAATTACAAAATAGATCAAAAGAAAACTTTTTAGAATAAATTATTATCTCAAGTTCCAAATTTTACCTCATAGAACAATATTATTAAAATTACAATCATCATAAACAGTAAAATCAAGATATTCAATAATGACTCGCTTCTATTCAGTAGTTACGGTGTACTATATTTAATGGCTATTATATCGATTTCCTACTTTGAAAATGCTTGGATAGCTATTTGGATTGTTTATACTCTAATTCCTTTTTTGGACGAATTTTTCTCTTTAGATAGTCGTAATCCAACCAAAGATGAATAAATGTAAATAACCCAATAGATTATTATTAGGAAACTAGAGTCAGAGATGAAATTTAAGCTTCCATTATATGTGTGCGTCATCTTTGATTGGATTAGTCTGGTTTGGATGATCAATTTCCATTTAAACAATGAGATCTAGTTATTCAATAAACTAGGTATAATCTTATTTGTGTGGTAATTTGGCTGCTTCGAATATCAATATTGATGAATTGCTTCATAAGGATAATTTGCTTTACAAGTTATTGGGAACTGTTAAATTAGCTAGAAACCTGTACACACACTTTGCAATAGAACATCTTCATGGTCATCATAGACATGTTGCTACTCCTAAAGATCCAGCATCCTCATTGAAAGGATAAAAAATATGGCACTTTTTACAATAAACCATAATCGGTTCATATCTATCAGCTTGGAATTATGAAGCTGATCTTATGTAAAAGAAATATGGATCAGTTATTAGAATCTAAAATAGAATGATATGGTAATAATTAATTATATCATAGGTATACAATTTCTTATTTTATTATTCCATGTATTTTTTATTATTACTTTGGTTTTTTGGGATGTGCCTATTTCTTAGGTACAGTTAATAATAGTGTTTTGTATTTAGAGACCATAAATTATGTCGAACATTATGGTTTAAGCAGAAAAGAAATAGAACCTGGAAAATATGAGAAAGTAGATATTAGACACAGTTGGAATGCTCCTCATAGATTATCCACTTATCTTCTCTTTTATTTGAAAAGACATTCAGATCATCATGAAAATCCATACAAATCATATTAAACAATTTGTTTTTATGATGAAAGTCCCTAATTGCCGCATGGATATACTGTTTGTATATTATTGGCATGGGATCCAAACTTATGGTTTGAAATTATGGATTTGTAATTAAAGAATTGGGAATAACATAAACAAAATGTCACCTCTGAATAAGTACATTAGAAAATGCTTAATTTCATTTTCAAGATAGGAATTGTCACCACAACATTAGCAACTGCTTCAATTGCATTATGAATTATTATTATGATAATATTTTTAATTACAAGTGCTTTGGCATCACACATCTATCCCATCAAGTAAAACCCAAAAACTTTTGCTTTTCAATTAGCCTATCAATAAGGGTCATTGACACTTGATTTAAATTCTTAATTGACCTATATGAAACTTAGAGGATAGGAAGTCAAATGTAATTCATCTCCTTTTGGAGATGAGGTTGAATGTTCTTATTGCACTCCCAATTGTGTCCTAGAAGATGGTAATTTAATGCAAAATGATATCAGCTTCAACAATGTGTTACAAGAATAACAAATAGAAAAGATGTTATACGTTTCTACAGATCAAGAGGAAATATTAGGTTTAGGACAATAGAGAGGATGTAATTTATGATTTTTATAGTTTTAGCAACTAAATATCCATAGAATCCTTTTATTTCCAATATTTTTCATATATACCTTGGTTTTAATAAAGGATTTATATCAAAAGAGTTTAAGAATCCATATAAGTATCAAATAAATTACAAATCAAATTCTTCCTCTAAATATTAAGTAATTAAAATACAAAATTAAACAATTGTTAATCTAACAGCTAAGCTTACATTTATTGATAGTATAGATCCATATATTTTATTACCTGAAGAAAATTATGAAAGATTTTAACATATTTCTCCAAATTTTAAGTTGTAGAAGAATCCTATAATCTAATTGTGAAGAATCAATCTCTAAAATTACCAGATATAGAATTTATATTTGATGATGATGAAAAAATTATTATGGAATCAGAATCATATATCTTATAACTTTAAAATGATACTCATATATTAAGATTTAATAGCTCTAAATTAAATCGTATTGAGTTAGGATTGCCATTCTTAGCATAAAAACTTATGACTATTGATTCAAATACTTAGAAATTCTATTTTTCTGATTTTAATTGTTAAGATCTATTTGAATAGATACAATTAGAAGTTGATTACTTTAAATAAATACTACTTCCAACATTATTGATATGTCTTGTATTTTATTGTATTTTAACTCAAAAAGCAAAAATATAAAAATAGTCAAGAACAAATGAAAGTTATGAATTGACTAAATTAAAATAAGAAATTGATGAAGATGAAGAAATTTGAATTAAGCACTCATTATATTTTTTAAACCTTAAATATATTGTTATTATTTCTATATATTACAAATAAGTCATCTATTTTATGCTGATGTTATATATTAAAAAAAAAACATGAAAATCAAATGGATTTATATATTACATTTAAATTCTTAGAATTCTTAAATTGAAGATGGATGATGAAAATTTAAATTACATTTCTATAAAAACATTCTTTAAAAATAAAGAAGATATTTTATAAATATTTCATATCATTTAATTTCAATTTTTTTTATTTTTAATTTTATAGAAATATCATAGTCTTACTTTTAAAAATATTAATTTTATATATATAATTATGATTAATATGAAAATCCTCATAATTTTGTCAAGATTTGTCTTTGGCTTAATATTTTATGATACCAACATCTTCAAGGTTTCGATGACTATTTTAATACTATTTTTATTAGCTAATCTAATTCAATAACTAGTTAAATAATCTTTTCAGATTCCTTTCCTGAAACTCAAAAAATAATTCTAACCCTTGAAAAAGTTGATATGTGGTATACAAACGCATAATTTTTTTTGGAAGTTACAAATATTCATCTTACATGTAAATATATATAATTTCATCAATTTAGATTTTCATCTAAAAATTTCATGTCCAAATTAAAGAGTATATGCTTTAAGAGTTAAATGGTATGCTGTTTGTGGAAGGAGTTATCAAGTGATAAACTATATCAGTACAACCTCAATTGACAATATGACTTTTCCACATACATTGAGTAATGCAACAAATGGATTTGTAAGTTTAACAGGTTTTTAATATAGCGGCAATTTTGATTTTCTACTTAAAAAAATAATTTCCTATGATAATATTTTCAGATTAGTGAATTGACACGTCGGTTTCTGTTGAAATCAATTCAATAGATTTTACATTCTAAAATCTAAATAAAATTGGTTATTAAGTTGTCATAATTGAAGATTATATAATTAATCTAGGATTATAAAGTTCTCTTGGGTAATATACTAGTTAGCAAATCTAAATATAATCTGAATCAAGGTTCATTTTTAATCTTTAAGGTCTTAACTATTATACCACAGATAACATCAGGCTCAACCTAACATATACACCTATACTAATGATTCAAATACCTTAACTTATTAATTTGGCACATGTATTTATTTTTATTAATTTTAGGGGATGGAACAGAGACTAGAAGTTATCATACTTAACTTTGGTTACACTATTCTTGTAATAATGTTTAGCTGTTAAAAGACATTTTGGCTTGTGTATCTAAACTGAGATTGATAGCTAAATTAAAAAGATTCAGGTTAATTTTTATAAGGAGAACTTGCATTGCCAATCGAGGAGCTACATTATAGATTATAATAAGAACCAAGTGCTTTCCAATATTAATTGGCAAAGTTATTTTATTATTTATTGATTCAACTTAAAATCATCAAAAAATGAGTTTCTAACATGTTTTTGATTAATTTGAATATATATATTTATTACTAATTGTTAAAAACATAATAAATGCTTAATTATTTAATTAATTATTATACATATGTTTATCAACCAAAAAAAATCTGGAAATAATATTTATACATATTGAAAAAGTATATTTTCTTTCAAATTCAGAGATATGGAAGAAGATACCTATTTAATATAATAAATAACTTGAAAACTTATTTTATTTTTTCAATTTCAGTAATACTCCTCCCCGCCAATAATTTGAGTTATTATAAATTACATTTTATTAAAATCTTCCTTCATTTTTTTCCTTATTTCTTCATCTTATACTATCTATCAACTTTCTTACCTCATTTGTAATCACCTTTAAAAATAGTTTAACTAAAACTTATCATTAAATATTTAAACTCAATACCTATCAAATCTATCACTTAATTCGATCCATCTTCCATTCTAAATTTGAAAAAAATTATCATCTCCTTTGGTAATCTCATAACATCCTCCTCTAAAGATAATAATAGAAATAGTCTTTATATCCATTCTTTTTTCACTCTAACATCTTTATAAAAAATATCCCATTTACCAACTTTATTCCAATTTTAATGTTCACCATGATAATAGACTTAATTGGAACTAATAAATGAGAAAAACTCAATCTAACGACATAAAGAAATTATCATCCATTTTTTTACAATTCCAAAATCTATTAGTTTAATTTTTCCCTTTTAACTTGTAACAAAGTGTTCAGGTTTTAAATCTCTATGAAAATATCCATATTATATAATATTTATGTATTATTTAGATTTTCCCATCTAATTAAAGTAATATTTACTTCTAAACATGCTTAATACTTATTAGCCAGATTCATCAAATTAATTTAATTTCAAAATTCCATTACAACATAGCATTTTCCTTCTTAAGTCTATCCAAAATCAATAATTTCAATTATAAGATCGTTAATTTATTCTTTAAGGATTTTATGTAGAATTTATTTGTTTGTGAATTTTTCTTTATGTTTTTTCAACTCAACTTTCTTCTGTTCATTTTGATTCAAACAACCCTCTTCAATTTTCGCTTCTGCTAGATGTTTCATTCAAGAAAATAATATTTCTAATTTTGTTTTGAGTTTACTTGAAAATCCTGAATTTTTATTATAAAAATGCTTCATAATTGCTAAAATTATGCAAAGCATTGCTTTAAGATTCAATTATTTAGCTTTCTCCTATCAAATCAAAGTAGAATTTAATCTAAAAATCTTGAGATTTGAAATTAATGATGATATTCACTTTTAAGATGAATGAAAATTCTAAATTTTAGACTAGATTGATAGTTTGATTTAATTATATTTGAGTATTCTCATTTTTGTAAAGGAATCTATAAAAATTTTGAAATTATATTTTAATTTAATTAGAATTTGAAAAGAAGTAAACCTTGAAGATATTGATCCAACATAATATATATATTCAAAATCTAAATATTTAAGTTTAAGATTGGATTTATTTATTTTTGCATCCAATTTAATTTAGGATTTAGGAAATTTACCATATAACAAGATTTTTAATCAATTAAAATTATTATAGAATTTAATATAAAGATAGTCTCTCAACTTTTTTCAATAAAACATATATTCAAGAGGCTTAATGAAATGCTGTTTTAGTTATTGTTAATCACACTTGATCACTTCAAATGATAGATAGACCATTATATAAGAAATTAAAATTTAATTTGATTTACGCAATATATTTAGGTTTTATCCTTTCTGCATTCAAGTTAATTATTTCTTTTGTGCATCTTAAATCACAATGTTTGACAAGTTCTAAAATTAAAGTAACCCCTTAATCTTAAATTGGAGAAGCTGTATTTGAACA
>CAJJDM010000217.1:0-12478 GCA_905182975.1 Paramecium primaurelia
GGTAACAAATTTACAGAATACTATTTTGTATGAAATTAAAAAATTTTAATTTAGTTGCAAGATTATCATTTAAAGGTGGAATTGCAAATTATTCTCAATAGAAATGATCTGATTATCTTAAATGTAATAATTCTATAATGTCTTAAATTGAAACGAAAGAACTCAGATCAATAATTTATTAATGATATTAAATAAATATCATTTCTTATTTCTTAATTGCATAATTAATTGTTTTAATTCCTTTTGGTCTTATTTACAATGTAAAAGTGCTTTTTCATAATTCTCTATGGCTTATTAATATATTTTCAAATGATCAAATTTATTTACACTGAGTGGGGATTTATAGTAAATCACTTATTAACATAAACTTACACTTATAATAATAGGATCTAGTTGGATTGCCTTATAATAATATTGCTTCATTTGATTTTTCAAGATTATGTCTCACCATTATCTTAATATTCATTTATTATAATGAATACCCTTAGAATCATAATCAAATATATTATCCTTCATGAAATAGCAAAAACTATAATTTAAATTATAATTTAAGGCTTTATTAATCCATTAAATCGCTTGTTAATGTGGATTCAATTATACTAATTTCCAAATTTCCTATTGAATTATAACTATAACCCTATTTAAAAACAAATAATTACTTTTTCTATATTAGGCATGAAGATGTTTTGGTTATTCTATCAAAACCTTTTCACATTGCTCAATTATTTATTGATATTTTTTTTATCATTTAAAGTCATCATAAAGAACTGCATAATATATTGAAATTATTGAGGATATTAACTTGTTGATATTACAATAAATATATTTTTTGCATTTTTTTTAAGTCCTAAATCTCAATAATCCTAAAAAACTCTATATAAGTTACAATTAATTTCTTGGTTTATTCTCTTAATATAATCCCTTTTTCCAGGTTGATTCATTTCAATTATAACAAAAGATATACTTAAGTAATTTATAAAAAAATACCTTAATTATAGAAATAATTTAGAATTACTTTAAAAAAATGTTGCAAATGATTGTTTCTTTAAAAATTTTACGTATTAATTTATTTTTTATAAGCCTCCTGCTATTTCTTCGAATTTAATACTATCAGATTTGATTTATTTAATTTTAGATCCATCCCTAATTTAGTTTAAAAAAAAATTGAACACTTTATTCAAATTTTATTTCATTACTTTGTTAAATACCTTTAATTAATTAAATGTAAATATTAGAAATACAAAAATACCAATTTCATTTTACATCATGATCTCCTCTTAATTATTCTGAAATTGATACCATTCCTTAACTATTTACAAATTATTTTTGATTTATTTACACTCCAAAAATATTTTAATTAACTTAACTTTAACTAAAATCTGGTTTTTTTAGTTTGACTACTAATTTAAACTTACAATTATACCTTATTTTTCTTTATTTGTTTATAATTTACATGACAATATGAATTTTTGTTTATCTAATACCTAGCTATAATATTTTTTTTTTAAAATATATTTTTAATAAAAGATTTAAAATGTATTTCTTCTATGTGAGGCTTTTTATTTATAATTATAATTCATAAATTATCTTATTTTTTATTTTGTTTCACCCAAGAACAATCTCTACTATTCATTTAAACATATATAAATAAAAAGTAACCAAAAATAAGTGACATAATAATTAATTTTTATTTTTCTTTAAAATATCATCTAATCCATCGAATGCACAATAAATTAATGAATAATAATAAATTGATTAATATTCTTAATTCAGTATTATAAAAGTAATCAGGAATTGAGTATAGATTTTTTATCTCATTCGAAATTTCTTTATTTTAAAGAATATGTTTAAAAAAAAGAGTCATTTTTAATAGATAAAAAATTTAATTTAAGGATTTTAAACAGATTCATTCAATTCTAACAACAATAATTGATTCATTAATTATAACAAAATTTTAAAAGAAAATTTAGAAATTGTTTTGTATTTGATTAGTATATATTAATAAAATTGAAGATAAATCTTAATTTATAATTCTAGAATTTATTAGGTATATTTATCTTTAAGAAAACCTATTGTAGTTCATTTATCAATTTTTAACTTGAATTTTTTAACTACTATTAAATTTAACCTACAAACTACTTTTACAATTTGTTTAGTTTAATTCATTAACTTTATAGGTAATAAATATAATTAGAAGAACATAAGAATTTTATTGATCAATATTTTGAAAATATATTTATATTCAGTTTTTAGAGTAGATGAGATATTCGAATTAATTATTCACCTATATAATTTTTATTAGAACTGAATTCAAAATATGAAGTTTGTTAATCGGAACTTCCAGTTTATAATTTATTGATAATATTTATCTCTCACTGATATTATTTAAATGATTAAATCTCAGAATAATAAAACCATCATTTTGACATAATCTATTTTAGATGATTCCTCAGAGTTTTGGATTCATAGACCATAAACAATGTTGTAATTCTAGTTATAGGACGAACTTCAGGTTGTCAACAGAAACAGATTAATACTGAAAACATTATTGCTTGGTGGACATTATATAAAATACGGTGAAGAAGTAAAAATAAAAATAATACAAAAGAAATTTCTTGATGTCAGAAATATGTTTCTCGAAATGGTTTACCATCCTAGAACTTCATCAACAGGATTTAGGTTAAGCAAGAATGGAGAAAAACTGGATGTTTATGGTGAAGTCTAAAATTGGGTAGAAGTGCTTAAAAAATATACTATACAATCCAATTTACAATAAAAATATAAAATAATAAAGAAAATAGGAGAGGGGAGCTTATTTCAAGTAATAAAATTTCATCAATTTGAAAGGTATTTAAGATAAAAAACAAAATAACAGGATTTTAATACGCAGCCAGAATATATGATAAAGTTTAACTACATAGCTCTAATTATCTCCTTGAATTAGTCAAAAAATAAGTAGCATTGTTGAGATAAGTAGATCATAAAAATTTAATTAAATTATATGAGATCTTTGAAAGTTCAAATCATCTTTACATAATATAAGAGCTAATTGAAGGAGGCACTTTAGATTCTAAAATTTCTTAAACTAATTTTAATTAAGAATAAATTGTATTTATCATTAAATAAACATTAAATGGTTTAGAAGAATTACATAAAAAAGGTTATATTCATGGAGAAGTAAACTTAAAATCAATAGCATTTAAGTATTAATAAGATTTGAACTCTTTATGTTTAATTCATTATTCTAAAGTTATGTTAATTAATGTAGCAAGAAACAATAATAAGAAAATGATTAGTTAAAGAACATCTTTGAAAAATGATAAAACTTATATTTCTGATTTATAATAATTAGGAATTATATTGATTAAATTATTAACTGGATATCAATTTCATCAATATAATCTACCAAATTCTATGGATGAGATTAAAAGCATTCTTAATTTTAAGCAAATTAATTATGAATTAGAAGTATTACTCTAATAATTATTACTTACTGATTTTGAAACTTAAATTAGTGAAACAAACACACCACTTGAAGTCTTAAAAAATGATATATTTAAAAAGTAATTGGAACCCAAAAATTTTATCCTAAAATATTAAGCTATTGATGATAAAAATTAAAGGGTAAGTATAAATAATCTAGATGAGGATTCTTTAGATATAAGGTCAAGAGTTCATACACTCCCATATATTGAAAATAGATAGAGTAATTCAAGAAGTTTATCAAATAGAAAACCTAATGTTACACCTCTTAAACTATCAACATTACACAAATTAGAAACAATTGTTAAACCTCCATCATAAACATCAGAAAGAAGATAAAGTAATTTATATCAGTTGCCAAGAATGAATATCTTGCCAAAAATGAAATAAAAGATCTAATGATTGAATTTTATGCCTATTGTTACTATGATTTATTTTCAAACAATTTTGTCAATAAAATAACCATTTTATATTCCAATATTTAATAAAATTTCATATTAATTTCTATTTCCTTAAATAATCTAAATATAATTTGCAAATACTTTTTAATTAATTATATAATGTGCTTTCTTTCCTATAATTAGATAATCAATATCATAAATGATAAAAATAAAAAATAACTTTAATGAATATTATTCTAATTCGAATTTTCCTTCTATTTTATACTATTTTTAATTGATTGATATAATTGAAATATTAAAAAATAGATTTTTTTTCTAAATGAGAATTAATGAGTATCATTGAATTTTATTACTACTTTGATATAATATAATAAAATAAGGATAGAAAAGTAAAAAAAATAGACTTTCAATTTATTTATTTATAACAATAAATATTTGATGATAAAGCAACAACTATTGTAAATTTGCTCAGTTGATTCCTTTTTCAATAATCATACTTCTTTATTTCAAAAAACATGTCCTGATCCATTTATTGCATAATATTCAAGCGAATTTTAAATTAGTAATCAAAGCAGGTTAATAATCAAATAGTTATCCATATGTCAAAATTTTATTAAATTAGGGGAAGATGTAATGAAATTCTAAACTTAAATAGAAATATATAAATTTGATGAATGTTTGTATGTAAAAAATAGTTCATCCAAAAACAGGATGGCTCGGAGTAAAGCTTAGTAAAAATGGTATAAGTTTTGAAATGTTTGGTTAATTAGATGAATGGATCAATATTATGAAGAAATATACAATATAATTAGATTTTGGCTAAAAGTATTAACTTTTTAGCAAAATAGGGGAAGGATATTCAACTATAGTATATCTTTTTTTTAAATAAATTGATAGGTTTATAAGGCAAAGGATAAAGTAAGCAGACAAGAATTTGCTGTTAAAATATTTGATAAAAAGAGATTATTGACTAATAATTATGAATCGAAGAAATTTCTAAAAGAGTTGAAAATAATCCGATAATTGGAACATCCACATTTACTCCATTTTTATGAAGTTTTTGAAAGCAATAATCATATTTATTTATTAGAGGAATACTTAAAAGGATAGAAGCTATCATAATTTTACTAAAATTCAAAACCTTTAAAAGAAGAGTAAGTATAAATTGTCATTAAGCCTCTATTTTAAGCAGTTTAATATCTACATGATCTTAATATATATCATAAATAAATTTGTACTTCAAACATTATACTTAAGTAGAGACATGATTTATCTAATCCATGTTTAATAGGTTTCACTTAAGCTGAATAATATTCTAATTTGGAATAAGATGATTATCAATATTTATAAGTAAATATAGAGAAACAGAAATAATATTATATTAAACTTGATGTACTTGCTTTAGGAATAGTGATGCATAATTTATTAACAGGAAATCAATTACATTTTGATCAAGCACTTGATGATGCTATGATGAATAAATTTGAAGGAACAAGAGATTTTTAATTTATTGATCCTCCATTATCAGATTCATGTTTTGATTTTTTGAATATAATCTTTAATCAAGGTTCTAAAGTTAAGACATGTTAATAATTATTATAACATCCTTTTTTTGATTAAGAAAGCTAAAATTCTAATAGAAATATTCCAATTTAATTTTTAGGAGCACTTAATCCAAATTAGACTTAGTTTAGAATAAGTTCAAAATAATCATAAAGATCTCCTAAAGCTTCAAAAGATATTTAAGTAATACCTATTAGAAAATAATTTAATATAATATCAAAAAGCCCTTAAGAAAAGCCCACTATTAATAGTGATTATTTTGAACCTCCAGTGACTCATTTAATGTTTAGAAGAGGGAGTAGATAGAAAAGAACTTTAAATTTTAATAATCATCATGATAAAAGTAATGATTCAACAAATTGATTTTTTAAAACATAATTTAATAATTAATTTTTTTATAGTTATAATTAATCCTTATGGATTTTTTATTGTGAGAATTCTTGTAATAATATTTGAATAAAAAAAAACTTACACAAATAATGTCAATAATTCAGATAAAGAGTTTCAATTAAGAATTAGAGATGAGTCATTCAATATATAGAATAGTAATAAATATTAAATTAATAAAACTTAGAAATTGAGTTAGAAATAAGTGTGCTTGAGAATAAAAATTAGGATTAATATAAATATTTTTCAAAATATATAAATTTAAGAATGATAGAGTAAAATGCTTTAAAAGATAAAAGATGATAAAAAAAAATATTGGTTTAAAAGGAGATTTAATTCAAAAATATTTCATATTTTAATTTAAATCATGAAATTCCTCTTGATCTCAATAGCTTTGCTTTCATTTTAGGTAAGCAGCGTAACTGTTAATTCAACTGATGTTTGTCTATGCACAACAGTTTAGACAATAAAAGATTGCCTTTTAAACTCTAAATGTGAATGGGATAGTACAACTTCAAAGTGTAAAACAGTAACAACTTAAACAACTACAACAAGATTCATATCAAAGCTTTGTACTGATACAAAAACTTGTCCAAAGTAATCGGGTTGTGTATTTTCTGAAAATAAATGTATAATGATGGGAGATTGTTAATCATATTTGGGTAATTCAAATGCTGAATGTTAAAAGTTTTCTTCTAGATGTAATTACAATAAAGAATTAAAAACATGCACTTCAAATGATGTATGTAGTTAGTATAGTGGAGAAGGTTAATAAACTGAATGTGAAAGTATAACTTAATAAAATGGGGATAAATGGTGTAAATTTGATACTACTGATAATAAATGCATAACAAAAAAATGTTCAGATTATGAAAAAACAACAGATGCTNAAGGTTTTAAATCTTTCCCTTAATGATTAATAAATTCTCCTTACAGGATAAGTGTTCCTGATGCTTCCAATATTATTGATTAGGATATAACAAGAAATGAGTGATTAGAGACTAAATAATAATAACATAATAAATACCTGGTAAAGGGTTATTATATAAGAGTGGTGCAGAAAATAAAGCAAGAATATCTTTATATATTTTGTCAGCAGATGAAATTTCTTTTCGATTCTTAACATCCCATAGACGGATAGACTTATCAAAACTACCAGATGCTAATGTATTTCCATTAGGAGAGAAACACACTGACAAGACACCTTGAGTATGACCATCTAATTTGGCCTTTTATTATCCTGTTTTGACATCCCAAAGTTGGATAGACTTATCTTCACTACTAGAAGCTAATATGTTTCCATCAGGAGAGAAACAGACTTAGTAGACATGATGAGTATGACCATCTAATTTGGCTTTCTATTATCTTATTTTTACATCCCAAAGACGAATAGACTAATCATAACTACCAGATGCTATTAGATTTCCATCAGGAGAGAAACTGACTGACATAACATAATCACTATGACCATCTAATTTGGCTTTTTATTATCCTGTTTTGACATCCCATAGACGGATAGAGTTATCATCACTAGCAGATGCTAATGTATTTCCATCAGGAGAGAAACACACTGACAAGACACCTTGAATATAATCATTTAATTTGGCTTTTTATTATCCTGTTTTGACATCCCATATACAAATAGACTAATCTGCACTAGCAGATGCTAATATATTTCTATCAGGAGAGAAACAGACTGACATAACATAATCACTATGACCATCTAATTTGGCTTTTTATTATCCTGTTTTGACATCCCATATACAAATAGACTAATCTGCACTAGCAGATGCTAATATATTTCCATCAGGAGAGAAACAGACTGACATAACATAATCACTATGACCATCTAATTTATCTTTTTGTTATCCTGCATAGATATCCCAGAGACGGATAGACTTATCATAACTACCAGAGGCTAATATATTTCCATCAGGAGAGAAACAGACTTAGTAGACATGATCAGTATGACCATCTAATTTGGCTTTTTGTTCTCCTGTTTTGACATCCCATAAACGAATAGACTTATCTTCACTACAAGTTGCTAATGCTTGTCCATCATGTGAGAAACAGACTGATCGAACAATATTACTATGACCATCCAATTTGGTTTTTTATTACCCTGTTTTGACATCCCAAAGACGAATAGACTTATCATAGCCACCAGATGCTAATGTATTTCCATCAGATGAGAAGCAGACTGAGTAGACAGTAGAACTAAAACCATCTAATTAGGCTTTTTATTATCCTGTTTTGACATCCCATAGATGGATAGACTCTTCATTACCACTTGCTAATGTATTTCCATCAGATGAGAAGCAGACTGAGTAGACAGTAGAACTATGGCCATTTAATTTGGCTTTTTATTATCCTGTTTTGACATCCCATAGACGGATAGACTTATCATGACTACCAGAAGCTAATGTATTTCCATCAGGAGAGAAACAGACTGACAATATACAACTAGTATGACCATCTAATTTGGCTTTTTATTATCCTGTTTTGACATCCCATAGACGGATAGACTTATCATTACTACCAGAAGCTAATGTATTTCCATCAGGAGAGAAACAGACTGACAATATACAACTAGTATGACCATCTAATTTGGCTTTTTATTATCCTGTTTTGACATCCCATAGACGGATAGACTTATCATTACTACCAGAAGCTAATGTATTTCCATCAGGAGAGAAACAGACTGACAATATACAACTAGTATGACCATCTAATTTGGCTTTTTATTATCCTGTTTTGACATCCCATAGACGGATAGACTTATCATTACTACCAGAAGCTAATGTATTTCCATCAGGAGAGAAACAGACTGACAATATACAACTAGTATGACCATCTAATTTGGCTTTTTATTATCCTGTTTTGACATCCCATAGACGGATAGACTTATCATTACTACCAGAAGCTAATGTATTTCCATCAGGAGAGAAACAGACTGACAATATACAACTAGTATGACCATCTAATTTGGCTTTTTATTATCCTGTTTTGACATCCCATAGACGGATAGACTTATCATTACTACCAGAAGCTAATGTATTTCCATCAGGAGAGAAACAGACTGACAATATACAATTAGTATGACCATCTAATTTGGCTTTTTATTATCCTGTTTTGACATCCCATAGACGGATAGAGTTATCATTACTACCAGAAGCTAATGTATTTCCATCAGGAGAGAAACAGACTGAGTAGACAGTACTAGTATGACCATCTAATTTGGCTTTTTATTATCCTGTTTTGACATCCCATAGACGGATAGACTTATCATTACTACCAGAAGCTAATGTATTTCCATCAGGAGAGAAACAGACTGACATAACTAAATTACTATGACCATCTAATTTGGCTTTTTATAATCCTGTTTTGACATCCCATAGTTAGATAGAGTAATCAGTACTACCAGATGCTAATGTATTTCCATCAGGAGAGAAACAAACTGATTAAATATATCCAGTATGACCATTAAATTTATTTAATTCAGGGATTCTTAAATTCTTCCATTTACAATTAAATAATAACGCTCCATTCAGGTTTATTCCACTTATGTTGACATTATTAAAATATGATCCACTTAAATTACACCTAAAAAAATTAGCTCCTACTAGTGATGTATTTTAGATCTTAATATTTTCAAGATTTTAGTTTCTAAAGTCCACCTTCACCTAAACTAAAAGATGAAATGAATTAGATCCACATTATATCAAAGTTTAATCAATGGATGTGAGGTGAATTAAAAATTAGAGAAATTCAATGATCCTTTTATTATCCTTGATGATTTTAATTAGAATTTCTTTTGATTCTTCATTTTCTTCAGAGGAAAAGTCTTTGTAATTGAAGTCATGATCTTTTAATTTTCTTAAAACATCTGTAATTTACTTCATGTCATTTCTAACACAATACAATATCTATTCTGCATCAGTTTTTGCGAAATTCCCTACTTGTTGTAAAATTTGTGACTCTAATGGCCTTTGATTCCCTATATCTGATAGAAATTCAATGCAGTCTTATGCTTTTTCCTTTTTTAATATTTCGTATATAACCGCAAGGATTTGTTTGTTGACATCTTTTACTTAATAAAAGATATCAGCTAGAGCTTCCTTTACTTGAAAAGAGCCTTGCATAATGTTTTTTATTTTTAATAATGAATTTCTACTATTCTTACTAAAAGTTATATAATGCAAAATTGATAAAAATATCTCATGTAATTTTGTAAAAATTAGAGTTTAAATCTTGTGTAGAGTTAGGATTTTATAGTAATAGAGATAAAATATACTATGAATATCATGTTCCTTTATATTTATATTAACTATTTCTCCTCTTGATCTTAATACGCTTCCTGTCCTACTTCTACCTTTTATTACACAGCTCTATATATTTAATTATAAACTTATCTACCTTAATGATTGAATTTCATTAGGAGTGATATAGATGTTCATATCTATTTTCACTTGATGAGAATCCGGTAATTTTAAAAGTTTTGTACTTGTTTCATGGTCCTTCTTCTGTTTAGGTACTGGCTTTAAACCCAATTAATCGTAAATGGAGTCAATGAAGCCATTAATTCAATGGTATGATTCCTAAGATGGTAAAGAAATTGTTACATCCATAAATTGATCGAAGATTTGAATGCACTGCTGAGTTAATTCTCTCATTTTTTTTCTGTATACTGTACTTGTAAAGTATAGATTGCATTTGTAAATTAAAAGATAAATAAATTAACGATTTACATTTCTATTAAAAATGTATTAATATACAAGTATATAGAGATTAATTTATTAGTATTCATGTATATTAGAATTATTTATATTAATCTTAATAGTTAGAATATTTAGTATTAGTTCTAAATAGTATTAAATATTAAAATATATTAGTTGTTGTGGAAGAAATAATTAAATCATTAATAAAGCATAATTATATTTTCAATTAAATCTTACATATAAATATATACACTTCTTTCTAATAATCATGAAGAAATTTGGGAAAAATATGAATTTGGCTTATTTGATTTAGAACAATTTTTTAATCTTGCCCACAAAAGAATCAGGTTCACAAATTGATTTTGAGTTAAATTTGTTAAGTAAGGAAATAAAATAGTTTTAATTTTGATAAAGAAGGAGTGTAGCTAAAACGATGAAAAGTAGTGGAATTGATAGAAAATAATGCGTTCTACTTATTCCCTACTCAGAGCATTGAGAAGCATTTTTTGGAACTTATGCCCTAGTCATAAATTAGATTCGTGGTGGTTTCAACGATAGGGTGCTTTTTGTTCGGCATAATTATAGTCATATGAGGTGCGTTGTGGTGTCATATCTCACTAGACTCTCATAACAAAAACATCAAAAAATCGCTCATTTCCCCATTACTAATATATAATTAATATTAAAGTTATAACTACCATATTATATGTTTTTAATTGCTATAACTACAAAAATTATATACAGCTATTAAACATTAATAGGTATGAGATTTTTTTATATGCATTTTTGATAGCTTTATGAAGGGTAATATATGTATTAGTTTATTAGATATGTTGATTTGAGTTGTAATTGGTAAAAATGAGTTTTGATGTTTTGTTATTGAATAGTTTTTATTGTTTTTTGGGTTTTATAGGTTGTTATTTGTATAAATTATGTTATTTGAGTGTTTTTTTGATGATTTCTTACTTAATTTTGAGGTTTTGATATGTTACTTTTTGCTTATTTCGGAGTCAATTTTTTTTAATAATTAGATTTTAATATGTTTAAATATTTTTTTTCATTTTTGAGACATTTTTTTAGCTTTTTTTTATAGATTATTTCATATAATCTACATATAAATGAATTATCATTTTTAATTTATTCTCTTAAAAGATTGTATTATGTTGAATAAATTATAAAGTAATAAGAATGTAAAATTGAGAGAAAAGGCAATAGAATTAAAAAAAAAATATCCATTTAAGCTTGATAATTAAAAAACTTAGTATTTTCTAATTAATAATTTAAAAATTTTAGAATTAATAATTGGACAAGATTATAATTTTACTATTATCTTAATGGAGAATATTAAGTAATGATGAAAATGCATTGAGTAGAAAAAGTTAACTTGACCAGATACAGATAAAAAATAATGGTGAAAAAAATGTCGCTAAAGTTGTTATATAGATATAATTTATGTTAACATATTAAATCATTTTCATTTGTTATTGCAGTCTAATTGGTTTTGTAAAATACAGCTACCCTTTTGTTTAAACAATGTCTTTAAATCTATACCTGATTGATTGATAAACTCTCCTCTCAAAATTAGTGCTCCTTATGCTTAAAATATAGCCTATTAGGATATAAGGAGTGTAGTGATGTAATTGGAGGCTTAAAATATCAAAAAAAATAATATTACTTTCTTATAATGGGCAATTTTATTAGAGTGAAATCTTAAATTATGGAAGAATATCTTTCTAGTTTTTATCAGAGGATTTAATTTCTTATCCTGTCTTTACATCCCATAGACGTATAGAGTTATCACCACTACCAGAAGCTAATGTATTTCCATCAGGAGAGAAACAGACTGACATTGCAGCTTCATCATGACCATCTAATTTGGCTTTTTATTATCCTGTTTTGACATCCCATAGACGGATAGACTTATCA
>CAJJDM010000219.1:24132-36314 GCA_905182975.1 Paramecium primaurelia
ATTAATTTTGTAACACTTGTACTGGCCCTACTTCTGATGATTGTTTAACTTGTAATAATATTGGTAATATTGAAATTGTTGGATCAACATGTAGATGTCCATCAGGATTATTTTATAATGCAGTGTCTAAATCATGTTCTTAGTGCCATTCATCCTGTTAAACTTGTTTTCAAGGAACAGTTGATAGTTGTTTAAGTTGTGATACATCTTTAAATAGAATATTAAAAGGATTATAATGTGTATGTTCCCCTGGCTATTATGAATTAAATAGTATTTGTACAAGTATTTAGATTATTATTAATTTTAGATTGCCCAGATATAGAAGATATTTTATTAAGTACATGTTATAAATTATGCGCTAATAATTAATAATTATGGCATACAATTACTTGTAATTCTTGTGATGAAGGATATCATTTAATTTATGGAGAATGTTAACCTATTTGTGGAGATTTATAAATATACGGATATGAATAATGTGAAGATAATAATACTCTTTTAGATGATTTATGCTTTAATTGTTAATTTTAATGTCCAGCTCATTGTCTAACTTGTGATGAGTCAACTACTTTACCTTGTCCTGATGTTTGTGGAGATGGAATGATTACTGGAATGGAAGAATGTGAAGACGGAAACACTATATAATATGATGGATGCTTTGATTGTAAATTTTAATGTTAACTTTAATGTACAAAATGCATTAAAGGATAATGTTTTGAATGTAATACTGGTGGTTGGTATGTTGATCCGACAGTTTAACCTTGGATATGTAAAGAAAGATGTGGAGATTAATTAATAGTTGGATAAGAATAATGTGAAGATGGAAATTAAGATGATACAGATGGATGCAAAAATTGTAAATATTTCTGTAGAATTGGATGTTCTTCTTGCAATTATAATACTAATAAATGTTTAAGTTGTGAATTACCTGGATTTTCTCCAGAAAAGTTTTATTGCAAAAATTATTGTGGAGATGGGTTTGTTGTAAAAGATCCATATGGATTCTATTTTGAAGAATGTGATGATGGAAATAACACTAATTCTGATGGGTGCAATAACTAATGTCGATTTTAGTGTTAGCCAACATCAATTTGCCTAAATTGTGTAAATAATCGATGCGAATAATGTGCTCCTCACTATTTGCTCTCTGATTCCAAAATATGTATTCCAATATGTGGAGATTAAATAATAGTACCTTATGAACAATGTGAAGTTCCATTTATATTACCCTATAAGGGTTGTTAGAATTGCTAAGCAAAATGTTAATCCTCTTGCATTACTTGTGATAATACTGGACTAGGTTGTAACGCTTGTAAGAATGGTTACAATAGAATTGATAATTTATGTTTTTCAATTTGTGGAGATAAAATAGTTACAGAAGATGAAGAATGTGATGATGGGAACTTAAATTTTGGTGATGGTTGTCATTAATGTTCTTTTAGTTGTCCTATTTTTTGTTCAGATTGTCGCAAGGGTGTTTGTTATGATTGTCATGAAGGTTATTATTTACTTAAGTATTCCTGCTTTAAAATTTATGATTACTATCCTGATCCAAGATGTAATTCTTAATGTTTGAGCTGTAGTATCGGAGGACATGGTTGTTCAGTATGTTAAAGTGGATTTTAAAATATTAATGGTACTTGTACACCTATTTGTGGAGATCAATTAGTTGTTGCAGATGAATAATGTGATGATGGTAATATAATATTTGAGGATGGATGTCATGTATGTTTTAAATCCTTGTTCTTGTTCGTATTGCTTTGAGGGTATCTGTTTTAGTTGCCCAGATAATCATTTCTTATTTAAGCATTAATGTTTTAACTTAGAGCAGCATGCTAATTTTAAGGAAACTACTAATTTTTAATTCTCAGACTTAAGCATTATTTAAACGTTCAAAGATAACTCTCCTTAAACTAGTAGAATTCACCTAAAAATTGACCAATTTAAAAAATAAGTTTATAATCAAGTTAGTTAATATATAGAAATCATGGATAAAGATTATTCATATATAAATATTTAAATCATTTTCCAATGCTCTTAGAATAAGAAAGTTTAAAGTCAATTTAGTATATCGAATTATGAGAATGGATCTAATAATTAAGAAAATATATGGTTAAATCAATGCCACTAAACAGTTGATCATACAATAACATATTCTTTTGGGTTATAAAAAGTAGTTTTGAAAGATGAAATTATGTTAATTTAAATTTCTGAAGATGAGTTGATATTATCAATTCTATTTCTACGGTCTCCATAGAAACTGTTATAAATCACATTTGTTGATATTTGATGAATTATAATCATAATCAACATAAATTAAAATATGCAATATTTTATTTATTTATATATATATATATAGAAAAGTATAATAAATTTTAAAAGTTAGTTAGAGTCATATATTTAGATAAAGTTTAGAAATAGAATTTCATGAAAATCTTGAAACTAAATAATAGAAAAAGAAAATGTTAATCTTTGATAATATAAATATCGTTTCAAAATTAGATATTGAGCAATTTGGATATAAAATAAATTCACTTTTTGTTGAATCAATTTTATAAAAGTACATCTTGTACTCAAAGTCTTTATAAATATATATTTCATTTTTAGCATAAGCACACTAAAATTTGATAGATTAATTACCCTTTTAGTATATAACTACATTTAATATACCCATCTTAGAATTTATTTTTTTATTCTCCTCATTGCAAATACTTTGGCATTAAATGGAATCTCTCATAAATATTAGAATTTCATTTCTTCTCTTTCTTAATTTTACTAGTATATCTAATCGGGGTAAAAAAAATATGATTTCTGAATCATCCTTATTTTGCATCCAATTTTAGAGAATCTTTAATGTTAAAGATGTTATTAATTTTGTAACACTTGTACTGGCCCTACTTCTGATGATTGTTTAACTTGTAATAATATTGGTAATATTGAAATTGTTGGATCAACATGCAGATGTCCCTCAGGATTATTTTATAATGCAGTGTCTAAATCATGTTCTTAGTGCCATTCATCCTGTTAAACTTGTTTTCAAGAAACAGTAGATAGTTGTTTGAGTTGTGATACATCTTTAAATAGAATATTAAAAGGATTATAATGTGTATGTTTCAATGGCTATTATGAATTAAATAGTATTTGTACAAGTATTTAGATTATTATTAATTTTAGATTGCCCAGATATAGAAGATATTTTATTAAGTACATGTTATAAATTATGCGCTAATAATTAATAATTATGGCATACAATTACTTGTAATTCTAGTGATGAAGGATATCATTTAATTTATGGAGAATGTTAACCTATTTGTGGAGATTTATAAATATATGGGTATGAATAATGTGAAGATAATAATACTCTTTTAGATGATTTATGCTTTAATTGTTAATTTTAATGTCCAGCTCATTGTCTAACTTGTGATGGGGCAACTACTTTACCTTGTCCTGATGTTTGGATAAGAATAATGTGATGATGGAAATGAAATTGATACAGATGGATGCAAAAATTGTAAATATTTCTGTAGAATTGGATGTTCTTCTTGCAATTATAATATTAATAAATGTTTAAGTTGTGAATTACCTGGATTTTTTCCACAAAAGTTTTATTGCAAAAATTATTGTGGAGATGGGTTTGTTGTAAAAGATCCATATAGTATCTATTTTGAAGAATGTGATGATGGAAATAAAACTGAATATGATGGATGCAATAACTTTTGTTGATTTTAGTGTTAGCCAACATCAATTTGCATAAATTGTGTAAATGATCGATGCGAATAATGTGCTCCTCACTATTTGCTCTCTGATTCCAAAATATGTATTCCAATATGTGGAGATTAAATAATAGTACCTTATGAACAATGTGAAGTTCCATTTATATTACCCTATAAGGGTTGTTAGAATTGCTAAGCAAAATGTTAATCCTCTTGCATTACTTGTGATAATACTGGACTAGGTTGTAACGCTTGTAAGAATGGTTACAATAGAATTGATAATTTATGTTTTTCAATTTGTGGAGATAAAATAGTTACAGAAGATGAAGAATGTGATGATGGGAACTTAAATTTTGGTGATGGTTGTCATTAATGTTCTTTTAGTTGTCCTATTTTTTGTTCAGATTGTCGCAAGGGTGTTTGTTATGATTGTCATGAAGGTTATTATTTACTTAAGTATTCCTGCTTTAAAATTTATGATTACTATCCTGATCCAAGATGTAATTCTTAATGTTTGAGCTGTAGTATCGGAGGACATGGTTGTTCAGTATGTTAAAGTGGATTTTAAAATATTAATGGTACTTGTACACCTATTTGTGGAGATAAATTAGTTGTTGCAGATGAATAATGTGATGATGGTAATATAATATTTGAGGATGGATGTCATGTATGTTCAAAACCTTGTTCTTGTTCGTATTGCTTTGAGGGTAGCTGTTTTAGTTGCCCAGATAATCATTTCTTATTTAAGCATAAATGTTTTAACCTAGAGTAGTATGCTAATTTTAAGGAAACTACTAATTTTTAATTCTCAGACTTAAGCATTATTTAAACATTCAAAATTAAATCTGCTTAAACTAGTAGAATTCACCTAAAAATTGACCAATTTGAAAAATAAGTTTATAATCAAGTTGGTCAATATATAGAAATCATGGATAAAGATTATTCATATATAAATATTTAAATCATTTTCCAATGCTCTTAGAATAAGAAAGTTTAAAGTTAATTTAGTATATCGAATTATGAGAATGGATCTAATAATTAAGAAAATATATGGTTAAATCAATGCCACTAAACAGTTGATCATACAATAACATATTCTTTTAGGTTATAAAAAGTAGTTTTGAAAGATGAAATTATGTTAATTTAAATTTCTGAAGATGAGTTGATATTATCAATTCTATTTATACGGTCTCCATAGAAACTGTTATAAATCACATTGGTTGATATTTGATGAATTATAATCATAATCAACTTAAATTAAAATATGCAATATTTAATTTATTTATATATATAAAAAGTATAATAAATTTTAAAAGTTAGTTAGAGTCATATATTTAGATAAAGTTTAGAAATAGAATTTCATGAAAATTTTGAAACTAAATAATAGAAAAAGAAAATGTTAATCTTTGATAATATAAATATCGTTTCAAAATTAGATATTGAGCAATTTGGATATAAAATAAATTCACTTTTTGTTAAATCAATTTTATAAAAGTACCATCTTGTACTCAAAGTCTTTATAAATATATATTTCATTTTTAGCATAAGCACACTAAAATTTGATAGATTAATTGCCCTTTTAGTATATAACTACATTTAATATACCCATCTTAGAATTTATTCTTTTATTCTCCTCATTGCAAATACTTTGGCATTGAATAGAAATCTCTCATAAATATTAGAATTTCATTTCTTCTCTTTCTTAATTTTACCAGTATATCTAATCGGGGTAAAAAAAATATGATTTCTGAATCATCCTTATATTGCAAAAATACAATCATGAATAATAATCTAATTCGCAATATAATAGGATTTATTTTATATAGAATTCTTTTATATATGATAGAGTTCTATTTAATTCAAAAATTCTAAGATTCAATCCATAATCTCAAGGAAAGATTTTGGAATTAAATTAAAATCTTATATTATGTTTAATTCTATAATCTAGGTCGTATGAACTATCACATAGCCTAAAATAAGACAATAATTATTTTTCTAAGTGAGTGTTAGATTCAATAACTCCTTTCAATAATCTGTAGTATTCACTTGATTTTATTAAATATCAATTTTTATTAATTTAAAATTCCATCACAAAGATAACAGTCTATTAGAGTATCTTATTGTTTGCTCAACAATAAATTGAAATTTTTGAGCTCTTAATAATTATATGATATTCAAAATCTTTAAAGATCATATTATCACTTAAATAAAATATTATAAAATTAAATAATTAAAAACTATTCTAGAAATTACTGTATTTTCTATATTTCAAAAATATAAGATTGATAGTAAGCTTGTTGTAATGAGGAAGAACAAATATTCTATTGATTGCGTTATTTTGCAAAGATCATAATGTTAAAAATTTCTTATGACTTCCATATTTATTGATAAAAATTAATATACAAAATTTTATTTCTAAATAAAAATATCATAGGAGTACTATTGTAACCAAGACCTAATTGATCAAAAATTTTTATCAAAGGAGCTTTACTCCTTTGGAATTACTAAAAATAAAGATGATTTGAGTAATTTCCTGCTTTTTTTTGTTTTGCAAAATCTAAGTCACATGTTGTAGTCATCAAAGCCATGTATTTCTCATATAAATTTTTATTATAGTAAGAAGTTGCAATATTTTTGATCAATGTTCTAAAAACTCAATCCAAATATGTTAACCCTGGATTTTTAAGGAACATATGTATGAATTAGAATATATTTAAACAATGGAGCTCTAACTTATTCTAAATTGAAAGAGTGTAGCAATCCCCCTACTTTATGTAAAATTGAATGATCCTACCCTAGTTTACAACTTTATTGTTCAAATATAAA
Organism: Paramecium primaurelia; assembly: GCA_905182975.1. Classification (NCBI taxonomy): domain Eukaryota; phylum Ciliophora; class Oligohymenophorea; order Peniculida; family Parameciidae; genus Paramecium; species Paramecium primaurelia. The sequence continues at coordinate 30,672 of CAJJDM010000219.1, forward strand.
ATATTGCATTCTATAGTTTTTTACACAACTCTTTAAGGAACTTCAAATATATAATCTAATTTAAATATATCATTTACTTAATTCAAACAATAAATACATATTTTCATAAGTAAATTGGAGATTATCATTAATATTAAATTTGGAAACCCCATTTAAAAAATTGAAGTTAACATCTTCGCTGCAATATTCTTATGAAAAATAGTGGATTAATATGAATGGTCCACCTCCTTTTTCTAGAGTAATTCCCTATCCTATAATAATATACTTTTATGGATTCCTATTATGTTCTCTCATATTACTAGGTTCAATCAAGATCAATCCATCTCTGTATCGTATGTCAATTTTGCAATCATAGTTATTTAGCATCAATATTGTTTGTTAAAAAGGTTTCCAACAATAGTACTATTACTGTATTCTAAAATTTATGTAGATTTTTTTTAAAATTTACTAAATCATATTCTGATCAAGTTTGAAAATTAGTAATAATAAATTCCATACCTGCTGCTTATCTATCGGCATTTAAATAGAAGATTTTTGTAAATATATTTTAATCATAGGTTTTAATTATTAAATCTTAAATCTACAGAGGAATTAATACATTAATTAAATCTTCACCAGCTTATCAAAATTGTCCCAATACCTCAGTTAATCTCAAAATTTAATAAAGGTTTCTTTAATTTTACGTCTATAAAATAGTCTTTAAAATCTTATTCTCTTTCAGAATGTGATTAAAAATTTTATTAATTTAATCTTCTATTTTTCTGATATTTAAAATAGTCATTTTTTTATAATTTCTTCAATATATTTCTCTTTTGACTCTAAATTCTCACATCAACCTCTTAGGCTTATAATTTTATTCTAAAACTTATTAATATAATTCTAATATTTTCTTTAAATCGTCATTTTCATCTAATTTTTACTTCGAAATCTATAATTTATACTTATATCAGGATAAGTTAAATGTAAACCCAATTATAGAAGTCATTATACTGACATTCTTCAGGGTTCGAAATTCTAATTCATAATCTTGAACTACGCCTTAATGAGTAAAACACTTTCTATAAAATATTTAAGTTCATAAATATATTATAAACTTGTAATTTATTAGATTAAATAAAAAAGTTAGCAGTATACTTAAGATACTAGCAATCATTTATTCAATCACTTGGAGCATTCTACTTATGACAATCAACTAGGTCAATGAATTTGAAGAAGTTGGTTGAGGAGTAAATATATATTTCACTCGAATGATTTTAAACTAAAATTTAATTTATAATATATTAAAACTGTATCTGGTTGATTAAAATAATCATATCGAGCATCATGACTATTGAATCTATCAAATATCATAATGCCACAATTATTCTGCCAAATCCTTTTCTTCACAACTCAAGGCCTTCATGTCCTGAATCTATGAGTATTTTAAAACATAATTTCTTCTTATGTGATTTTTTTTATCTTAATGATAGAGCACCTTTTTCCATTTATAAATATTTAATATTTAATTATACTGCATTAGCCATAATCAAAAGAATTTCATTTTGTCATAACTTCAAATAAGAAATAAATTGGCTAATATTTTGATGCCTAGTTTAAATTAGTTGAACTTCTTATCATATTATTTAAATTAATTATTGAAAATATCTACTGATGATTTATTCAAGTTTTTAACAAAATCAAATATAGAGGATGAAATTTTGATGAATTTAATATAAAAATGGTAAAATTTATTTATTCTGATTCAATAATAAGTATTACCTTTTGATAATAATTTATCATTATTAATTTGAAATACTATTAATGAGAATATGTTTGAAATTAAGATTGTATTTTATAATTAATATTTTTTATATTAAATAAATATAAAAATCAAAAATTTGTTGTTCTAAACAATTAGTATAAATGATAAAATATTTAATTTTATTTCTGTTAATTATTTTATATAATCCTTAAGTAATTCTTAGAGAATAGTTTTTCAATTTAGATTAAGTGTTATCATTCAAATAATAATAGATTATAAATTTATGTTTTACATTTTTCATACTATTTACTTTATCAAAGCTTAAATTATATTAATTTTAATTTATCCAATTAAATTAGGAGTAAACAGTTCAATTTTTTTCCTATTTTGATATATAAATTACAGTGTATTTAGATATTTTATATTTTGCTCTCATGATATTATTTATTGTTATTTGATCATAATATTTGGCCTCTATTTCCTTTAAGTAAAACTAACTATTTCACTGAAAAGAGAGCAAAATCAGATGATAAGTATCTAAAATAATAAAGATCAAGTTTAAACAACGATATTTATTTTATTGATTAGAATTTCAATTTATAATTTATTGTAGGTGCATCTAATTATTGTAATAAAGATAATGATTTTACAATGGTTTTGAATTTGGACAATTAAGACATTTATAGGCTAAAATATATCTAATTTTTAAGAGAATCATTATTTTTAGAATAATAAATACGTATTATAAGATTCTATAGGAAGCCAAATGCTAAAATCATATAAGGATATTGAAGTATATACTAATATCTAAATTCATTAGTTTTTCTTGTGGATACAAATTAATTAATAGTAAGTGTGAAAATTTTGGTAATTTTTGTTCAAATTGTATTTGTATATTAAATCATTTCGGGTAACATATAAAAATAATGATGTTTCACATTATACATTAAAGATCTTTCATTTAAATTATAATACCAAATCTAAATAAAAATATGATTAAAGTTGATCCTTAATTTTAATTAAGGAAAGTTGTATTTAAATATGGTTATTTATGATTATTAAAATAAATTTGATTTCAAATACATTAAATTCAATCCCAAAAAAGGAATAATAATTTACAACTTTACTACATCTTTTAATATAAAATGTTTTTATTAATGATTTCTCAACACAAAGAGCCTATGTTATATGAGATCTATTATTAATTATAACTAGAAATAACGTTTAATAATTTATTATTGATAGGTTTTCATTAAGGTGTAGATTGCTTAACAAGATTTACTTAAAATGTAGACTTATTATAACACTATATTTATATGATGTATCTTAAATAGTTATTCATCAATTAATAATAAAAACAGCTAAACCTTATTCATTATTCTATGAATAAATGATCATTTTTATTGATTATAAAATACACTAATTTGTAAATAAAACTATATATCTACTATACAATTAAATTAAATAATCTCTGAATATAATTGTTATTGTAACAATAAATTTGTTTGATTATTAGATAATGAGATGTAAATTAAAGCTAAATCTATATCAATTCAAAAATAAATGTTATTTGAATATTGTATCTAATTATCTTATTTATAGTGAGAACTCCAGAAAAGTGAAGAAATCGTTTTGAATAAATATAATAAATATTCCAAATCAGAGTTCTTAATGGAAATGTTTAATTTATTTGCTACAATTTATTTAAAAAATCTAATAACATTAATTCATCTGGACCAGTTCTTTACTTCAAAATAGAGAGTAATGAAACATTACTCATGAAATATACTACATTCACTCATATTAACATCTAATTCATTGATTCAGATGAGAATACAGGATATATAATGATCTACTATTACACTTTTAAATATTACAACATATAATATCTAATTTTGAAACTCTGGTGTTAAGTAATTAACTTAATCTTTTTTTCGAAAGGGTTCAAGTAAATTAAGGGTTTTTAGTTCTGTGGATTGAGTAGAAGAAATACATTAAAAATCCACCTTTTAATTAGATATTTTATATTCCTTTAATATTTTCACAATTGAGATAAGCTTAAAAATCTATTTTAGTATTGAAAAACAAGAGAATCTATTGTATATTTAAGACATTTAATAAGTCAGATGAATAGAATTTAGAAGAAAAATATCAATAACTAATAATTATATTATTTATGTGAAAATAATATATATATTTATAGTTTTCTAATGTCAAAACTCATTTTGATTATATTCATTTAATGAAAAAATTATATCATTAGGGAATGATTTAGTAGATTAGGTTCTATTGAGTTGTTTTTGAAGTTATTAAGTATACTGTCAAAAATATAATTAAGAGATTATTAGCTCTACAAGAAGATTTGTGATTTTCGATAATTGAGTTGAATCAAAGAACGATAATTATACTTCATGGATTGGGATAGATAAATAGAAATAGTTTATTAAAAATTTTATATACTTTAGACGAAAATAACTCTTATAGTGATAATATTTTATTATAATTTTATCATTAACTCTTTCCACATTTACTTTGTATGGATAAGCATGTTAATTATTTTTGATATAACAATCGATAGATGAGAAGCCCTTCTCACTATATATCTTTTATTTATTCTTACTACTATTATCTACTTCTATACCCCATACTTAATGTATCAATCTACTAAATAACTTAGTTTCTATTGTTATTTTGAGTTTACTCTTTTAAATCCTTCCAGCTTAATCATCTATTGTATATTCCTATAAATCTTAGAATTGCAGGTCAGATTCTGAGCATATATATTTTCTTTCTACCTACAGATCCAATCTACAAAGCCTTAAATTCTCGATTTTCTTTTAACTACCTCAAAACTATTTAAGGTCTATAAGACACATTATTTGATTGTATACTTATATTTTTTTTATGCTCAAAATTAATAGAATCAAGATAAAGATTGAAAATTCTCTTGCAACATAAATATAATTGTTAAAAAGACTTTCCAAAGAGGGTCTAGAATAAATCTTATTTACTTTAATATTTGATAAGATTGCCTCATTAAGTTCAGAAGCTATTAGTTTATTAAAATCATTTAATAATCCGATTTTATTTATTTTGGAAAAACTTAATTTTTAAATCTAAACTCTAATTAACGATGAAATGTGGAATTAATTAAATCATTTATTTTAATTTTTAATGTTAATTAGGAGTGTTTGAGTAATTACATCTATATAATATATATTTATTATTTTCTTCAAAAGATGAAATTCTGGTTTACTTCGATAAAAAATAAACATCAATAGAAAATGTAAACATTAAAAGTAATTTAATGATGTGATAGAGGAGAATCAAAATTTATTTGAATTTTCTACCATTTGTAATGATAAAGCATAATCATGAAAATTAATAAAATATCTAAGGGAGACTTTTTAAAACTGATTTTACCATTTTTTTTTTAACTTAATTAGATTCATACATGAAAGCAATTGCCAACTTTTTATCTATTTAAGTTAACGAAATCATGATGTTAAAGGTAATGTAATGTAGGTAATGTAAAAAATTAATAAGTAATCTGAAACTCTGGCTCACAAGAGACCCTTGTATTATTCCAGATCTCTTTTATATTTCTAATAACTCAAAATTATTTAGATTCTTTTACGATTTAGCAACTAAACAAGCAACCTTAAAATAAATAGGTATGTCAAATCATCATTTGAAAATTAATTAATTACAAAATTTTTGGATTATTTTGGGTTTTTTTCTAGAATTCAATTAATATTTAATTATATATATGAATTCATTCAACCATGTTATAACTAAAAGCAAACTACTAATTATCTAAGATTGATCTTCAAATATCTTAAAACAAAATTTCTGCTTTTACCTAAAACTTTCATATAGAATTCTGATTGTTTATATATTAG
>CAJJDM010000221.1:15006-31879 GCA_905182975.1 Paramecium primaurelia
AATGGTTAAAATAATATTTTATTTCTTCTTTAATCTTGTCCTTTTATTTCTTTTGCAAATAATTTTCATCAATTTTGATAATTTATGATAGAAAGTCTATTAATAAATTAGAAGCCAAAATTATACAAACTTACCAATGTGAATTCAACCAACCATTATATAATTTATTAAATCAATTCAAAACTATAACATAACTGTCACATTACGATTAACAGTAAAAATTCTCAACATATTAATTTTGAAAGTTCAAAAAACAGATTTCAAGGGCTTAAAACTTAATCAAGTAAATTAAAAATAAGAATGACTGCATTGATATTGATAGCTATAGAGATTATGATTTTGGATAGTTGATTAATTTTACTATATTAATTTAGAGCAAGACATTGTAAATTAAAAAAGGCTTATATTATAAGGCCCAAAATGAAGCTTAAGATCAGATATAAATAAGTTTTTAGATGAAACAAATAGTAATTTCTAATAGGATAAAATATTTACAACTAAATTTTTTCTAGGAGGTGTTATGGTATGGAATAATGCTATTTACAGAAAATCATGGAGTATATACAAACTTCACTATGATGTTACAATTATGATGAAAGCATAACTCTTTGTGGAGAGGGAATTATTGTAGGAGATGAAAAGTGTGATGATGGAAATTTATTAAATTTGATGCTTGCTTTGAATGCTAATTTGAGTGTTAAGTTGAATGTATGCCTATGTAATTTAAGGCTGGTCTTTATTTAGGAATAATTTGTTTTTACTATAACTAACCATCCTTTTCATTCCGTCTATGGAGATGGATTTATTTTTGAGGGTTTAGAGCAATAGGATGAAGGAAATGATGAATGATACTAATTGTAGGTTAAATGTGATGATGGGCTTGTTGAATATCTATATGATAAGTTTCAGAATTGCCTAGATAATAGAAATCAATGATGATGATAAGGATATAGATTTGAATAAAATGATGTTAAAATAATTGAATAGAAGAATTAAAACTTGAATAGATTATTTTATTTACTATTACTCCTTAAACTCAATATGTATTAACAATCGTTAGTATCTACAATAAAACCACTTACTTAAACAAACCTAAATATTTAATCATAATATAAATTTATAGAACCCATATAAGATCCTGTTCTATAAGTTGTAGTGGAGAGAAATACTATACACAATTAATTTTAATTAGACTTGGAGCTCCGTTTATGCTACCTGAAACTACTAAAAATAATTAATTTAGTTTGTTAAATTGAACGATGCAATGATGTATTTGTTAACAGGAAATGTTTTGCGATTAATTCGATTTATTTTTTTATTATTTTTTTATTATAATGTTCATTCAATATTGACTGCCGACGCGACTATATATCTCATGAGGTCGGCACTCGTGTTGTAATTGCAAAGATGGCCGAGCATCACATGCCAAGTTGTTAGACTTTAACAAAACATACAGATTGTGTATCCATTGATTCTAAGTCCTTATCTTATATTAGGTTTATGGAATGTTAATTTCCCCCAAATTTATCAGCATTTTTAAACATCTACACAAAAGTCTCATTGCAACCGATGTTACGTTATTTTTAGGTTGAATAGTTATTGATTAAGTTAAATAGAGGTATTAATAAAGTTTGACTGAAAAGCAATTTGAATTAAGATCCTAAAAATATTTTACATTAACTTTATTTATTCAATGCTAAAAGTTGCTATTTTTCTGTAATAGCATCTATATTAAGTTACTTTATCTACTGCATATTAGTATCAAAATATTATAAACTATCATTTTCAAACTTGAAAATAAATTCATAAAGAATTTGAAAATTATCAAAATGATTCATTTAATTAAAAATAAACTCAAAAGAAATGCTTAATTAAAAAAATTCAATACTTTTCTAAAGGGATTTTCAAATTTTATGAAACAGTCATATATTAGTATATGTTCAGTGCTATATTATCATTTCCAAATCACAATTTTGATTCTCCATTTGAAATTTTCAACAATATCAATTCTATTATTGGATTGTTGTTTATTTTAATGGTTATTTTTTCATTACTTTCAATTACTTCATCTATTATAAAAAGGAAAGGATATGGAAGTATTTTTATTTTGAAATACTCATATTTAAATTATATAACCCTTTTGCTAAATAAGTAGCAAGAGTCTAAAAATAAATTTGCTATAGTATTTGAATAATTAACGCAATTAGAAGAATGCACAGGACAAGTACTGACACAACCGTTTTAAAATAGCAAGTAATTAGTGTTACATTTTTGATAAGTCGAAAAATCTCCACATACTGCGAAATTTCTTTTTAAATTATCACTATCAATTATAGTATTTCTGAATCCCAAAAGTTAATTATTCTCCTTTTAAAATAAGTAAAGGATCATTAGAATAAATTCTTAGTATTGTCTCTATCCTGATTACATCATAAGTATTAGCCCAAGCGAGACCCGAACTATAATTTTTGTAATTTTATCAAAAGTATAATTATATGAGGTTTTGATTATTTCACCTTATATTTAGTCATCTAATCTTATTTATATTTTATTGTAAGTCTAAAAGCTCTTATTATAAAATGAAATCTTAAGCCTGATAAATTATAAGGATTGTGAATTTTCAAATTAAAAACTCATTCCTTCACTGTAAAGTAAACTTCCTACAAATTTAGTAGATGAACAATCGAAAATTAAAGATGGATAACTTCTTAAATTTGTAGAATCTTGAACGAATTAAAAAGAAGAAATTGCACTGAAAGTTGTAGATTCAAAATATGAAATGAGTGATTTAATTCTTTTATCTGGAACACATATATTATTTGATCTTTTTATAAAGTAATCTCTTTCACATTCTTATCGGCATCAAACACCAGTTTAAGCCAATTAATAAGAAGGGTCCCAAGTACAAGTTCCACCTAATTATAGAGAACCATAAAGAAAATTAGACAGCTTGTAGTACTTGAACAAGTCCTGCAAGTTGGTACACAATGTTTGACGTAGACGATTAAATTTTAAATGCCAAGAATTGAAATATCCTCTTAAATTTCAATCCCTATTGATATGTATGTTAAACTTTTCTTTATATGATGCAGATGATGAATTTTGTGAAAATAGATTTTCAATACTACCTAAAAATGTGTTAAAATCAAAATATTATGTAGTTCAACTATTGCATGCTCTTTTAGCGTTTTGAGTTATATCAGAGTTGAAATAGTTTCTCTACTTCATAATTTTTTTTAAGAATGAGCTTTTGTTAGGTTCAATGTGTAAACTTTTTTATCAAATGAGCTTCCAGCATTATCAAAAAATATACCAACTATTTTTTCTGATTAGTAACTTTTTATGTCATAAATATTATCTATTCTTTAATTGAATTCTTAAGTCGTCTATATTTTATTGATTTTATTAGCAAATATGAGATTCATGCCAAACATCATATTTCAAAAAATGAATTATATTTTGAAATATCACAGTTGTTATTAAAAGTGAAAACGTTCAAAAAACTTGAGTCCATCATTACCCAATCAGTCAGGGCCAGACAAATTGAAATTGATGACACAATCAAAAACATTAATTTTATAATAACGAATGAAAAAAAATAAAGATTAGAATAAGTAAAATTATTGAAATTAAAATGATAATTATAAAAATATCCAAAATTAAAAAAAAATCATTATTTGATAGCTAGCTAGTAAAATAACCTCAAATTAAGCAACATCTAATACCTCATAATTATTATTAATCGCTTAATCAGTTTAAATTCCGTACAATCAAGTACTTTATTATATAGTAATAAATACTTTCTTCCTATTCTCTACTATATATGAAAATAGGATAGTTATTCACTCTTACCACCCCCCACAATCTTCCATACTAGGAACTCTAAATTTATAATTTGTACATAGAATCACAAAGAACATTTTTACTAACGGTACATTAAATCTACACAAAAGGCTTCTTCTATTCTCAAGCTTAACTGTTCAGATGGTGGAAATCCAATCCAAAAACACCCATCAATATTGTTTACTTTCCGATCTACTACTCTTACTTTTTATAAAATCACCATAGCTTAAGCCAGAAAAATTAATCTGCAATTTCAATTTTTAGTCCATAGATTTTACATGTAAAAAATAATTCAAATTTTATTTTTAAGTGGAGAATTATTTTATTATCTATCTATCATTCTTCTCATTCGAAATTTTTCACTATAAATTTTTAGTGTTATTAGGTCTAAATTCATTCGAATTTGTTTTATTACAGGAAGTCTCTTAAATAAGAAGAATCCCTAGGGATCTTTATCTAATCTAACAGCTTGCATAGGTTGTTTAAAAAGTTTAAAGTTTTTAAATGATACCAATCATCTATTCTCTTAATTATTTTAATTCCTATAAATTAATATAATTTATCCAAATCAATTCTCTTCATTCTAAAGTATAAATAAATAAAAACGAGAAGATTTAGCTTAATAATCGATATGCATCTTAATTAATGCCTAAAGTTAATCCATTTAAACTATGTTATATAGTTGCTAAGTCTTATATTTTTTCATTTTTAAGCTTCAGACTGATAATAAATCAAAGAATAGAATGGATAACAAATATGTATTGATGAAAAACTCCTTTAGCCAAATTGTAAACCATAATGCAATATTTAACCATTTAAATAAACTTTTTGATGAATTAAGTTGCATTACAAAAGGAGAAGGTACTTTGATAGCAGCAACTCTTTTCTCTCCCAGTATCTTAAGAATAATGGGCACAATTTTTGGACCTGATTTATAATATCACTGTGATTTCTAAGCATTTAGAAAAGTTTTTATTTTAGGTTCTTGAATGTATTCTAAATCCTAATTTATCAAAGAATAGATAGATAAGTAACATTCATTAAAAATTACTGCCTTGATTTTAATTTCATAAATAAATATAAAAATAATCCAAATTAATAAGAAAGGTGAACTTATTTAAAAAAAAGGTTTAATAAGATTGTAGAAGATATTTGAAATAATAAAAGCATTATAAAATTGATGTGTATACAAATTCAAATAAGTCTTATAATCTTAAGCCAACTACAAAATATTGAGAATTTTATAGAATAAAGACAAAAGGATGAATATATTTTTTATATTCTCTTTTTGAACCCAAATATTTTGTAAATTTCCCTTTAGTATTTATTCTGTATAAATTTAATAAGTATCCTGTTGAAAATCCTGTGCATAAAACACTTTATATATTTTTTAAATATTATTAATATAATAAATCCACACATGTTTAAGTAAATGGAACAAAAATCGTTAATGAGGATAATAAAGAAAGACTTATAAATTCATGGTTCTCAAATATGATATCTATGCTATGTTGAGAAAATATGATTCTGGTGAAGAGGTTAGAGTTATATTAAAATTATACTTTTGTATAATAAATATGAAACTTATAAATTAAAATGTTTTGTTGAGAATTTATATTAAACTTGATTTTGGAGAATATGTATTTAAATGAAGGTAATGAGAGATCTAATTACTAATGGAGGATGGGTATTTGAATTGAATATATTTAAATTTGGGCAACCATGTTACACCAAAGGTTTTAAGATTTTAGAGGAAGTTTTCTTTATGTTCACTCCGGATCAATTCATTAAAGGGCATATAATTAGTAATTTATTATAGTTAATAATTTCTGAACTTAATCAAATTCGTATATAATTAATAACAAAGTAAAAGAAAATTTCAATTTTTATCAAAGGTTTAAATACTATAATGGTTCAATCATTGATAAATATTAAAAAAAAAAACCTATTGATTAACTTTTTAGAAATTATTCATAAAAACGGATCAATTATTTTTCAAATATATAAAAGTATGTATTCTTCTAATTATATTATTAATCAATTTGATAGAATGTTTTTTAATATTATAAAATGTTTCGTAATATTTGATGTTTAATTTAATTACATTCTTTCAAAAAAAACATGATTTTACAATTTGAACTTATACAATAATAATGATATATATCTCTAATAAGATAATTCATTATGAAGTTAGAAAGAGAATTTTTATCCATGAAATTGATAACATTTTATTATTAACAAGTTATTGCATAAATTTTAAACAACAATATTTAATTTTAAAAAGTTTTTAGTGTTAATAAAAGATAAAATTGAAGTTAAATGGAAAATACAAAAATTAAATTCATAAATATCTATAAAATGAAAAGGTTGTAAATTTTCATGACTTTATTTTATAATTTTAATTTTCAATATATTTTTATCTTTTTTATGAAAAATCCAAGATTATTTGCATCCCTTAATTACACATCTTTAATCTATGAATTTTAGTAAAATAAATCTATTGGCAATTACTTTTAAAAAAAATAATAGAAAAATAAGTAAGTATTTTAAGTATACATATAATACTTATTTTCAAATAATAAAAATATGTTAAATGATTCTAAAAAATAATTGCGAAAATAAAAAAATCCCCTTTAATTATGGAAAAAAAAGAATATTGTAATAAAAAATTAAAAAAATACTACAAAATACAAAGATAACCATCATAAGTGTAGTGATTCATAAAACTATTCCAAAAATAAATTTTATTTAATATTTTTTTGCAAATATTAATTACAGATGAATCTAATGTTTGATAAATAATTAAATTGTAATTTCATGAAATATACAAGTATTAAGTATTATTAAAAGAAAAAATTAAATCAACATACGTCTTGTTGCAGATCTAAGTCGGTTCACAAGCAGAGTTTAAGAAGTACCTTAACTGGAAGTAATGTAGGGAAACTCTAGTGATTGTAACACCAAAAGGATTCTGAACATATTTAAAGGAGGTTTTGGGAGTTATATTTTTTTTAAATTAATATCCATCTAATTGGGCTTAACTTGAAAGGTATAGATTTTGCTTGAAAAAAATGCTAAAGAATAATAAAATTTACTTTTTATTTTTCCCTAGAGTCGGAAAACTAAGATTTTTTTAGGAGCTGCACTTGGTCTTGCTCTAAGAAACACTTTCTTTACTGAGTCCGCTTATTTGATTCTTTGGAGCTGGAGACGTCCTTCTGTACTTCAGTGGCTTTAATTTACAGTATAATACTTAAATATTCCTTGAACATACATTAAGACTTCTACCTGCCAACTTGGATTTAAGTACATAATATCAGGGTTTAGGTTCCAACTGGCTTAATGTTGCCATCATACAGATCTGTAAACTCTAGGTAATAATGTTAATTATAGTTAACTACTTAAATTCCTAACTTATATTCTTCCATGTTCAGAGATATTCAGAAATGTTTTCTTAATCGAAAATGTGAAGAACTATAGAAGCTCAATAATACTTGCTTGCTCACTGAATGAATGTAATGAATCATATTAGAGGAGTCAACCATATTGAGTGAACTCTATTATTTGGATGATGAAATTTTAGTATTATGAAATAGGATAACTAGAAGGAGAGATCAACTAGCTCGTCCTGAGATGGTTCTTGATAATATTCAAACATTTCCTGAATAAGTTTTGCCTGAACCTGAGGAGTACTGTGGTAATCTGGAAAATTACTCATATAAAAATAAAAATTGTTGTTTAATTTTCTTACATCATCTTAATAAGAAATCATAGCACTTAATCTTCATAATTTTGACTAGAAATTAAGAAGAATTTTTATTTTAGTTCGAAACCCCAGAAGGTAAAGTTATTTCAATATTTTATTTCATAAATTCATAGTAGAATAAATAGTGCAAATTTGGCATATAATTTCAGTCTAGATTACTTGGATTTAATTGCAAGATTTTATGAATAGATAAGGGAGTTTGAGTAAGATATTTTAAACAAAAATATTTTCGTAAGAATGTTCATAGAATGTTAGAATTTTTAAAAGAAAATTAGAATAATTTTTTTTGAATACCTTATAAATTTTAGGTTCAAAATGAAGGAAATGTTTTTGATTATACTAAAATAAATAAATAAATGCTAATGGTAAGGAGAGTTATGAACTTTTTGATATGTTATAAAACATGATTAAGTATATGTTATAAAATATGATTAGGTACAGTATTTGAACTTTATTGCCTTTGAAAATAAAATCAATAATTAAGATGTTTTTGAGTCTAAACTTGATCTGCTTAGGTAATATCACCAAGAGGAAATTAGTGCTACTAATTTTAGACTAAAGCTCTTAATTGCACGAGATAATGTCTAATAACTTGAGTTTATTATTATGTTATTTAATTTGATATATAGACAATTGTTGATCTGTTTAGAACTTATTTAAAGTTAACCTAGAATAAATACCAAACATTTAGCAATTTGAAGATTTTCAAATTAAATTACTCATATTATGTTTACATCTAATGAGAAATAATATTTTTTATTAAAAATTATTTAAACTAGTTTGGTCATCTTCAAAGCTCTAAGTTGGTGACAATTACAATAAAATCAATTTTTGAATTTTTGTTAATTAAATTTTAATATAAGAAAATATTTAAATTTTTATTTTTTAATTTATACTAAACGATAGATCTATTTATAATGATAAAAATATAAAATTTTAGAAATATAATGAAATAAAATCAAATTTCAACTAAATATTTTGAATAAAATAATTGAGCATCTTAGATCTAAAATAGTACTATGTTATATAGTTCTTCTTAATTTCAAATTTCTTCCCTTAAATATCTTTCTTTTTTATATTATTTTTTTTTTGAATCTTAATTATTAATCATAATTAAAAAAATATACTTTTAAATTATGATTATAGTTCTAATCTTGAGACATCTTAAAAATCAGAAATTTAAGGATTCTATATTTTACGCTTTATATTAAATTATTTAGAATCTTTTAGATTACCTAATTTAGTTAATTAAATTATATCATATAGTATTCTAAACGTACATTAATTAATTAAACAAAGTTTAATATGAAGCTTAGCACTAAAGAGTAGATTAATTTTCATCCTTAGCTACCTTTATTGCCTTAATGGGTAAGTCAAGAGTTTAATCTTATAATATTTATTATTAGGTATTTAAAATCAATATAGAATTTACAAAGGATCTTACTTAAAGATTAAGAGGGGGTTATCTTGCAATTAGATTAAGTATTAATTTTACTTATTAATATACTGCCTTTATATATTTCCTAACGCCACATCTAGTTCTTTGTTAACATTTCCAAAATACCAAATTTAATAATATCTAGGAATCTTACCCATACATTTTTAAGTGTAATTCTTCAACATACCTAAGTAAGGTGAAGAGATTCTAATCCAGTTTCATAAACTTTATAATGAGTACTTCATAAACTCCTCTTTTATAAACTTGTAAAACATTACTATTACATCTCATTAGATGTAATGAGATTTTAATCTTAATAACTTAAGGAAGAGTTGCTAAAGTCGGTTCTCTATTAGGAAATATTCATAATCATGCAAATAATAACTTCTTCATATACCTGAAAGTTATCGAATATAAGTGTCATAAAGTTTCATTTCAATGTCTAAAGCAGCAAGTATTGATACTAAATTATAATATAGGGCCGTATTGCTTATACAAGAAAGTTTATCAAAATACTATTACTAATCAAGAATCATGATTAGATTCTAAAAGACCAAAAATTTTCTGCAGAGTATAATCTTTATCATACTTATCCTTATCCATTAGACAAGAGAAGAAAAATCACTTTTGAAACCTTCCTATAGCTGTATTTTTATTTTTCAAAATCTGAAAAAATTCTATAAACTCTTCTAAAATTGAGAGGGCTGTATTTATCTTTTTCATCAAAAAAAGTAGTTGCATAAGATTAATTCTATTATAAGATATTGATTTATAAATCAAAAAAACTAATTATCAATAAAAAATCGTTGATTAGTTAAATACATCATTAAAATAAGTTTAATAATTGATATTTTATTTCTTTGTTTTAATCATCTCTTCCTTCTTTTATTGATCATGCATATAATTTAAATTTCTATTTAATTTTGTAGCCATAATATTTCCAACAAATTTATAAGGTATTCTTCATTTAACAATAGATTGATTAATTGTCAAATATCTCCAGATTGTTTTAAAACTTCTTCTTTCCGAAATTCATCTATTTTTTAACTTTTTTTTATAATAATCTTTGTTATTTTTATTAACCTTGGTCCTTATCTTTTCTTTTTTGTATTTTTATTAATAAGAAATTACTTAAGTAACTATTACTAAATCAATTTATTACAACTAAAATTTGTAACTTTTATTACTTATTGCTTCAAAATATTTTTTTATAAACGAATGGGTTCAAATAGTGGAGTTATCAAAGGCTTAATGCATAAACCCATATTTTAGTGGTTCTGTTTTTATCTTATGTTTTGTCTAACTTCAAGCTTAAACTCTTTCAAAATTATTAATTTTAATAGTTCATTCTTATTTTAATTTATTGCTGAATTGATGCATGAATTAAATAATCATGCATTAATCATGATAAAGATAAAAAATGATTCAATTCGAAAAATTATGTTTGAATTATGATTGGAATTGTGGATCAAAATTATTAAAATATTCAAAATTAGATTACCTATATTAATGGGTTTTTTCGTATAAAAATCTTTATCTTAATTAAGTAAATTTTTGAATTTAAAACTATAGTTATCTATAATTTCTTTACTAAATAATATTTAAGAAAAAAATGGCTGCNCAAAAATTTTCTGCAGAGTATAATCTTTATCATACTTATCCTTATCCATTAGACAAGAGAAGAAAAATCACTTTTGAAACCTTCCTATAGCTGTATTTTTATTTTTCAAAATCTGAAAAAATTCTATAAACTCTTCTAAAATTGAGAGGGCTGTATTTATCTTTTTCATCAAAAAAAGTAGTTGCATAAGATTAATTCTATTATAAGATATTGATTTATAAATCAAAAAAACTAATTATCAATAAAAAATCGTTGATTAGTTAAATACATCATTAAAATAAGTTTAATAATTGATATTTTATTTCTTTGTTTTAATCATCTCTTCCTTCTTTTATTGATCATGCATATAATTTAAATTTCTATTTAATTTTGTAGCCATAATATTTCCAACAAATTTATAAGGTATTCTTCATTTAACAATAGATTGATTAATTGTCAAATATCTCCAGATTGTTTTAAAACTTCTTCTTTCCGAAATTCATCTATTTTTTAACTTTTTTTTATAATAATCTTTGTTATTTTTATTAACCTTGGTCCTTATCTTTTCTTTTTTGTATTTTTATTAATAAGAAATTACTTAAGTAACTATTACTAAATCAATTTATTACAACTAAAATTTGTAACTTTTATTACTTATTGCTTCAAAATATTTTTTTATAAACGAATGGGTTCAAATAGTGGAGTTATCAAAGGCTTAATGCATAAACCCATATTTTAGTGGTTCTGTTTTTATCTTATGTTTTGTCTAACTTCAAGCTTAAACTCTTTCAAAATTATTAATTTTAATAGTTCATTCTTATTTTAATTTATTGCTGAATTGATGCATGAATTAAATAATCATGCATTAATCATGATAAAGATAAAAAATGATTCAATTCGAAAAATTATGTTTGAATTATGATTGGAATTGTGGATCAAAATTATTAAAATATTCAAAATTAGATTACCTATATTAATGGGTTTTTTCGTATAAAAATCTTTATCTTAATTAAGTAAATTTTTGAATTTAAAACTATAGTTATCTATAATTTCTTTACTAAATAATATTTAAGAAAAAAATGGCTGCAGTCAACATATAATGAGAAATGAAAAAATAAATATTAATGTATTCATTCATTTTCTATACTGTATTTATATAAACTGAAGGTAATATAAATCTAAATTAAAAAGATTTTGATGAATATTTATATTTTAATAATTGTCATTCTTCTGTGTATTTTCTAATTTATATTTCTTTAGATGAATGATCCCAAGTAATCAAATACTCTCCATCATCACTTATTTATCCAAATAAACAATTACTACCAAATTAAATAGATTATTCAACTTTAAATTCATCATTTTCTAGCTTTCTTATTAAATTGATATTCTAATTATGCTTACTAACAAGTAACTATTTTGATTTTATATATTATTATGGGAAAAATGCACAACCATCATCACCTTGATTTACAGTAATATTTTTAGTTTTAATGAATTATTTACTTACACTATTCATCTCATAAATGTGCATTAAATTGCCTTTCTTTGGTTGAAATGTGAAAAGATTATCATTGATAAAACATAATCGATATCCTTAACAATCAACTTTCATATTTTATATTACCATCCACTTTTTATTATATTCTGAATATTCTATTATTAATATTAATTGATCCCGTCCACATGAAATAACTTTATTTTATTATTCATTTATATTTAATTAATAAACCTAATGTTTATGATCTGTAATAGTTTATTAACAGATCCATTCATTTTGTTTAATCCAAAACTTAATAGTAAAATCATTACTACTAGATATTATAGTATCTTCATTATTATTCATAATTAAACAATTTATACGATCATTATGTGCTTTAAGTGTTTATGAACAAATCCATTAATTATTATTATTATTATTATTATTCTACCATATCATAATAAATCCATTATTATCTCCAGATATAAACTAATTGGATTTTTTCATGAAATTTAAAGTGCTAACCAAATTGTTATGATCATTTAAGATTTGATTTTATTTCAACATTCCTTGTTTGAATTCATATATTTTTATTAAATTGTTACATCCAGCTGCTACAATTGAGCAAACTTTATTAAAAGCAACTGCACAACAATATTCTTGTTTTTATTTAATAGAATTATGATTAATTATCTAATAATTAAATGATTTAATATTAAATTAAGATTGAATTAATTATTATTATTACTATTATTATTAATGATCTTAATTTTATTATAATTAAATTTATAGTTAATGTTTAATTTAATTATTTATTAATGGTTGCAATTCTTAAATAATCTATGATTAAAATTAAGATTAATCAATTAATTTGAATTCATTAACTTTTGGTAATTATGATTCTTATTGTTGATTATTAAACTTTTAAATTGGAAAGTCTAGAATGAATATTTAATCTATAAAATTGTTAATTTTATCAAAAGAACACTAAAAGTATTAAATTAATAAATATATACATCTAAATGTTTCTCTATTTCTTTTAAATTAATTTCTAATATACTATTTAATTCTTATTTGATTGACATTTTTCTACTCCTATTAAATTTTATTATATTTATATTTTTATTAATTAATAACAAAATGAATTAAATACCTCAAAATAATAAAAAACTTGACATTAATATTATTATGTCTATTTCAAGAATATTCAAATTGTTAAAGACTAATAAGAAATCATTAGAATAAGTATTATATGAAAACTATATTTAAGTTTTCCAAAATATTTTAAAATGTTAGTGAAACCATAAATGTTTTATTAATATTCTGAGTTTATGTTTAGAAAAATTAATCATAAAAAGTAATTATGCTATCAAATGTAAAAGATAAATTCGTTTAAATTGACAGTATTGACTATTTCTGAAAAAATCTTATTTTACAATGTATGATTACAGTAAATATTTTATTGTATTAAACTATTTGGTATAAATTAGAATTTGAGGATAGAGTATTTTTCCTTAGTCAAATTAAATGAGTTCATTTTCAAGCATAGTGAAATTATTATAAGGGAATTATTATAATTTTATGTACTAATTATTA
The DNA here is from genome assembly GCA_905182975.1 of Paramecium primaurelia. Lineage (NCBI taxonomy): Eukaryota > Ciliophora > Oligohymenophorea > Peniculida > Parameciidae > Paramecium > Paramecium primaurelia. The sequence continues at coordinate 28,730 of CAJJDM010000221.1, forward strand.
TTTGGTGTTCCTGGTATGAATGTCTCAATTCAATCATAAAACTAGAGGAAAATGCTTATATTCAAGTCCTATTGTATAGAATAATGCAATTAAAGTTATCATAAAAGAAAACCTCTAATCCCAATCTAATTATTTCTCTCCATACTATATATATAGTGTTATTCTACACAATTGGGAATTCAGTGTTCCATTTAATTATTATCAGGCTTTTCAGATTACCACAGAAATAACTGATTAATTATTATTTTTGATCTACTATTTAATTATTTCTACAATATTTCAATTTAGATTCACTATATTAAGCATTCTTTTTTTTTGATAAATATTTTCACTTTGGGTTTTTTCTTACATGCCAAATATATTCAGACCCATAGTCCTTTGCAAATATAATAAATACCTTCAGATAAATCGCCTGTTTTTAATTGACTTGATTTTTTGCTTAGCGAATGTCTCTCATTAGCCAGAGTTAATTTGGATTACCTATCATAAATTATTATTTTGAGTTATATTCAAGAGAAGAAGACTGTAGAAGTGGTTTTGTTCATTGCACAAAATTTTCTTTTTATTAAAAAACTAATCTTTTCCTTTAAATATATACTTACAAGATTTCTGTATAATAGAAATCACCATATTCACTAATGTAATTAAAAAACTTTTAATAAGATGCCTGCAACATAAAATTTATATTTCCGATTAAAATAGAATTGTCAAATATATAATATCTATTAATCTCTATTATATAATAAATACCTTTTTAAGCTAATCTTACATGCTAGCTTGAATCCCTATAAGTATAAACCTCTTTGTTAATTCTTTTCTTCTTCCTTTTACTTAGTAAACTAGATGTTAATGTAATTTTTCTTATTTTTCAATCAAATACCTCAACTGTTTTTAAAGTATTATAAGTACTAGCCAAATTATATGCTAAGAACATCAAAAAGATAACAAAACTCCAATTTAGAAAGTATCAACCCTTTCAGTGAAAATTTGTTTAAATCTAGTTACTTAATTAGTCTCAACCAACTTAATAAAATGGCTTATAATAATTTTTGGGGGTATAATCGGGAGCATTTTAGTAAGCAGTATTAATCTCATTGAGAAAAGAAAGCCTGATGTATTTATTTATTTTATAATGTTCAATTCTTATTGGGTGCCGACTGTCCAAAAAGGCTAATAAAGTCGGTACTTGCTTAGTCTTTACAATAATGGCGGATTGCATTTTCCCAACCAAGAACATCGTGACAGAATGGGCAAATTTACATTCTTTTATTCCGGTTCTGGTTATATTCTCTTGATTGATTATTTAAAGAGAACATGTATTAGCGGATTTGTATGCTAAATAAATCTACCTCATAATATTGTTCTATTGGGTATATCCATGTTTTGCTTTTGGTAGAGAGCAGGTGAACATGATTATCCTCCAAGAGTTATCTTGAATTCCCTATATTGATGCCACTGTTTGCTAGGAAAGTGTTTTCAATTTTGTCAATGCTAGAGTCTTAGGTGTATGTTTCATAAGACTTCATGATCTTTTCAACCGTTGATATATCATTAAGCGCCCATAAGTTTTTTTTCATTGTGAATCACCCAACTTATTTTAACCATCTGATGAAATTCTTTTGCATGAACTTCTTGCTTATTTTTCAAAACTAATGGATGGATTGTTCCTTGAAATTGTTCTTTTTATTTAGTTTAATTAAATATTCTCATTAATAGTTTAGATAAATTGTTAGTCTCTAAAATTAAGTAGGTGTTTAGTGGTATTTCTCTAATAGATTGATTGGGGAAATCCCTTACTTTGTCTAAGACTTATAAAAGAGCTATTTGTGAAGATTCAAAGATGCTAATAAATATATTTATTTATTATATTTAGGGTTTATTACAATTTATTTTACTACATTAAGATTAGTTACAATAATTTATAACTATTCCCTTTAAGTATATAAAAGACATTCTCATTTATGAAGGCTATTCTAGAAATATCATTTGATATACTAAGTTACATTGGTATAATTATGATATAAAATCTAAATTTTACATGTTTATAATTATATTCATTTGGGTATCGTTCAGAATTTGATATTAAAAAGACTAGTGATTTTAGATGTATTTGAATAAATATTTTGGTTAGCTTATTTTGGAGTTACAAATTTGAATAAGATATAAAAGGATATATGTAAAATTATTTTCTCAGAAATTAGCCAATTATACCATTTATCCAAAAATGTTATGAAAATAATTTTTAGAAATATTTTAAACAACAGCTTTATCAATAGATTATTGATAGATTAATAGTAATAATGATTATAATAGCATAGATAGAGAATAGGTAAATTCAAAATTTAATAAAAAAGTATTATTTAAGTTCAAATAAGTCAAAATTTAAACATTTAGTATATCAAATTTTGCTCTGTTAAATCAATTTTTATGATATATATTTTAATTGAAGCTATTTAAAATATTTAATTTTTTTATGTTTTACTTAATAAGTCTTGCTTATTCAAAAGGGCTTATATTATAACTAAATGGTGGATTTTTAAGTACGGGTTTTTTATACTATCAAATTAATCATAGCTTCTCTGCTTAATCAATTTAAATTAATAAATTATTTAACCAAAAATTCGTATAAATCAATCGCCACTTATAAACATTCCAAATAATAAAGTCAAAGAAACTTAATAATCTACTATTTATTAAATTCAACCAAACTTAAATATTAATAATAGTTATTTATCTTCAATTTTAACTATTTGATATAAATGTTTAATAATTATGTTATAGCTATTTATGATTTCTGCGTATCTGACTATATATTGCGCCTAAATAATCATATATTTATTTTGGTGATCTCTGTTTAATTTTCTCCTATCTATTTTTTAAGTTTTACATCTTTTGATTATTAAATTATTGTTGTTGTCTATGAAAATAGATGAAGGAACATCCCTTGGGATGACATCTCCTTTAGATAATATTAAACAAACCATTAATCTTCCTTAGGAAGCATTACATCTAACCATCATATTTTATGGTTCAAATGCTTAAATTGAAATATAAGAAAATTTTTGCTTATACAAAACAAGTTTTCTAATTTGATAAAATAGGAGAGTAAGAACATAACGAATAATGAAGACGAGGATATAGAAATACATT
>CAJJDM010000221.1:32906-43606 GCA_905182975.1 Paramecium primaurelia
CCAACCCAACCCCAACCCCAACCCCAACCCCAAACCCAACCCCAACCCCAACCCCAAACCCAAACCCAAACCCAAACCCAACCCCAACCCAAACCCAAACCCAAACCCAAACCCAAACCCAAACCCAAACCCAACCTTGATTGGTTGATTATATAAACATTTAAACATTTATTATTCCTAAACAATTATACATTAAAAATGTATATCAATTGCTAATTTTTGTGGTGTCACCATGATAATTTTGAAAAAACTTGTTTTTATTCCAAAACAATTATCATTAATTTATAAATTTTTGACCATTTAGTTTTATTTACAGAAATTAAATATTTTAATGTATAAATTTTTTTCTTAAGTTCTCCTTTTCTCTCTATAAATTTAAAAATATTGAAATTATATATGAATATCATTATAATTGTATTAAAAAATTTTTAGGAATTAAATATTAAATAATGGAACCAAAAACTAATCTAAATAAATAGAATACAACAAATACTATTAAAGAATACTTAGAAGTTCTGAAATATTAGTATGATCTATAATATATGCTTTTAATAGTTTCTTGAATTGACTTTCGATATTATCTATATGTGATGAATTGAATTAACGCCACTAATTCCTTATTATAATTTTCAAATTTCACTATTAAAGCAAATACTAATGGGAGTCAATAATTGATAAATATGTATTTGGAAAAAGGAGATAAAAATCTACAGAATTGTGGAATATCAGATGACTTCTGAAATTGATTATCAATTGCTTTCTTAAGACTTTATTAGGGAATCAAATCATTTTCAGAGCTACTTTAAAAATAATTAGGTACATTAATAACTATAATTTAATGATATACATTATCCCAGAAGAAAGTAATTTGGTCTCTTACGATTAATAAACTAATAGATTTGTTAGATCTTACAGCATTTTTATTATCATTATCAATCCAATAAAATTATATTATAAGATTATGGATGATTATTTTCGAATAAGACTAAAATAGTCTTTATTTTATTTAACAAACTTTAAATCATTAATATTTACAGAATTTTTTTATAATGAGTTGATCTTACTTTTTTAAATTTATTTTGAAGAAGGACATTTTGGAAAAGTATTAGTGAGAAGAATCATTATAATTTGAATTAATGATTATGTGTAAAAACTAGATATTAGGAGCTTCTTAGTTCAATCAAGGAGATGGAATTTTGTTTAATATTCAAAGCCTAGTCAAAATTTATTCTGAAACTCAGCACATCAATATGAAGAATTCCTAACAAGGGTTACTATAGTGGTATGTAAGAACAAAGCACCTAATGATTTATGATAGCATTTCATATTTTTAATAAAGTGATTGTTAAAGCTATATAAATTCAATAGAAATTATTAATAATTCAATAGGTTAACATTTTTATTGGAATGTAACTTGAGCAAAGATGCTGATGAATGTTAAAAGTTGCCTTAAATATTAGACTCTTATTCTTAATTTAGAGCTAGAATTAAAAAATTTACAGCTTAGATTGAAGGAGGATCTGTTAAGAGAAAGAAATAATTGTTAGGATTAAGATGATAAAATACATTATGTCTCTAATAAAAAAATATCCAATAACCAAATTTGTTTTTATTAAGAGGGAAAATATTTAGGAACAATATTCGAAAAAGTTCCAAAGGCCTTAATAATATATAAAGAATTTCGAGATTTCCTTTCATATTCTAAAACAAAATATAATTGTGAAAGTTTTCAAAGATTATTATGTTAAACTTATAAATACAGGCAGATTGTTAGATAGATGCTATTGGAAATGATTGATTTTGAACAAGAAAATAATGGATTAATATGTAAGCTAGAATTCCTTGAATAGATATAAAACAAATCAACATTATTTAGAATACTTCGATACTTGTATAAAAAATGAAAAAGGTTATTTAGAAAATAAAAATTTTGGAGCAAGCCATAATATAAGATATTTATTCCATCATATATTGGATATGATTAATTAAAAAGTAAATGGAGAAATGTACTGGATCTACAGATGAAATATAGGTGCAAATATTGAATTTTAGATAATGCTCCATTCATGTACTTAATGGTTGAAGAAAGTTTCTTAATAATTAAGAATATTTTTAGGTGGAATAGCTAATGTTAATTAAAAGTTCCATAATTTTTCAGCTTGACATTTGATTATCGACAGTCATGATATGGTTGGATATTTAGTTAATTTTCATCTTTCAGGATGTATGAAACAATAAAGTTCATATTAATAACAAAAGCATTAGACCTCATATTTTTATGGGCTTTATTCTGATATAACAACTAATCTTAAATTCTAATTACTAGTTTACTTAATATGATTGTTGAAATTTTTTGGACTAGAATGTGTTTTAGATTTTACAATATGGTCAAAAAGTACTTTCTAAGGTTGGAGTTGTGAAAGATAGTTTAACTTGTGAAATATTGAATTTATATGATTATTAAATTAACATTTACGAATTAACTTATGGGCATTGCTAAACCATAAATTCTAACTTTTCTATAAATTGACTAGGTAATTCATGCATTTATGCTGATGATTGTTTTAATTATAAAGAAGAATAAGGTAAATACTGAGAATAAATTTGGAATGAGTTGATAATTGTTAAAGCACATTTCTTGAAAAATTGTATTATGTCATAAAGTTCTAATTTTTAACTTATGATTTTAGTTATTCGATAAGTTATGGCTAATTTTCAGTTAATATTTCTGGAACGTATTGTGTAAAAATTATAAATTAATGTTAGATTTTGATGAAATTTATTTTTGTGAATGTTATATTTCTAAAGAATGAGAACATAGACTAATTAATCCATATAAGTTCAACTTTTTTTATCTAATAATATCTAAAAATTATAATGCTTAAATATATTTTTCATTTCAGAAGCTTATTATAATTCTTTTAATTTTATAATTATATATAATTCACTTCTCAATTAGTTCAAAATTAAAAGAAGGTGCCTTATATGCCTTTTTTAGTTTGTAACAACATTTAGGTGCTAAAAAAACAATAAATAACAAAATAATCATGCAACAGTAGAGTATAATTAATGTTATATGATGTGAACTTTCTTGAACATCTGAGTCTGTTGAATTTGGATTATCAGGAATATTAGGATTATCAGGAATATTTGGATTATCAGGAATAATTGGATTATCAGGAATATTTGTATTATTATTTATAGGTGTTTCATTATTATTACTATTGTTTTGATAATATAGATTCTAAATAAATACTGATTAATTTATTTAATTTTATGGATTATAGCTTGTAATTTCAATAGATGTATTTTCAATACCAGTTAAATCAACAGAAAGAGTAAGATAATTCTAAACATAATATAATTATGAATTCGTTTTATTTCTAATAGCAAAATAATTACCAGATAATACACAATATACTTCGGAAGACTGAGCTTATATTATTTCGAATCCTATCATTCTATTTAATTTTTTTGTTTAGTATTGTATTTCAAATTTATGTGCTTCATATGTATAGATTTGAGGAGTGAATGTATTCTTTTTTGAAAAACTTTCTATCATTAACAAGCCATTTGATCCTTAACTTACTTGAAAAGATGCTACAGTTTCGTTAAAGTCTATATCAAAACCTTAATCCAAAACAAAACTAATGAGATTACCTGTTGTTTAATTAAATAAAGCCATATACAACTCAACAACATTAAAATATGTAACTATTAATCTGACTTAAATAACATTATCAGAAATTTATTCTGGGGATCCAAATTATTAAGTAATTTAACTAAACGCAAAACTAATAAGTTCTGTTTAAATTAAATACCAAGTAGAACTTTAAAAATAAATATTCCCAGATGTAATAGTTTAATTAGGTTCAAAACCAAAAATTTAACTCATTGTTGAAGAGATGCAATGTTTTAAAAGAAAAATTTAATTATTACCTGTACCATCGATTGAAGTTGATATAAGTCCAAATATTTAACAAGGTTAATTAGTAAAATTTTATGACATACTTAAATAAAGAGGACTTATCAAACAATAATGACATACTCCATTAGAATTGAAAATTTACTTGAGATTAATTTCATTATTGGAAATCCAAAAATAAAAAACAAAATAATCTAAGCCTTAAAATTTACCACTAGAAAATACTGTTAACATACCATTTTGATAACTTGAGTAATAAAAACAGCATACTTCAATCAAATTATGTTTGATTATTTAATTTGAAGATATGTTATAAGCGTATATTATAGTTGATTTTCCAGTACAAATTTGCACAGGAAAAGAATTTTGCATCTCGATAAAAAGAAAATTGCATTGTTAATGGCCTTAATCTGATAAATTATATAGCATTGATAACTGATTAGTTTCAGGATAAAATTAATATAAGTTATTTTATTAATCTGTTAAATAGACTAAATCATTAGAATTCAAGATATTTTCAACAGAAATATTTATAGATTATGAATTGCTAAAAGTAATAGGTTATGTAATATTCAAGGATTTGCATTAATCGCAATTTGCTGTATAATTTTAAATGTTTCCATAAAAAAGAGTTCTAGGATTAATTTTAATTTCCCCTTTATTCTATATGTAATAAGTTTATTTATGATGCAAATTTCGAGGTAGTAATAAATAGTTTTCATAAATTATTGAAAAATATTGTTTATAATATGAAGTAAAATTTTAATTATGTGCCCTGAACATTAAATAATGTTTTTTTCCAATATAGTCATTTTCCTAATAACGTGGGGCTAACATATAATCGTATGATAAATATGGATGATTTATGGAGTATTCAACATTTGTGAATAAATAAACTATTTATACTTAATAGCCTGGTTATTATTTTAGAATAGAACTCAATTAATTGATCTGAAGTCCTTATAAAATAGAAAGTTTAGAACTCCTTAAGGCTGTATAAGATGTTCCAGTTCCAGAAAATTGGATTAATTAAAAATATCGTTGCTGATCAAAGATTAAGTAGAAATTAGTAGATGTATAAGTACTTATTATTTTAGGATTTTAATAAATTTTGTATCCCTCTATATATACATCAAAATAATTTTATTGACTATTTTAAAGGTAAATATTGATTTTTTGATAGAAATAGATAAAATTTTTATTGTCTTTACAAAAAGCAAGATATATTCCATTACTTAATATACCAATAGCATTATTTTAATAGTTTTGAATAGGATATTGAATAGAATTAATAAATTCATATGATTATTTTCCATTATATGCCAAAATAATTAATTCATCTAGATTATCTATAAATAAATAATGTGGGAAATCATATGGATTTATGTAAATTTCTTTGAAATTATAATTTGAAATTGTAAATAATTACTTTTTTTCTAATATATCTGTGGCAATCAATTTACCATCTATAGTAATAGCAAATAAGACATCTTTTAAAATTTCAGCACTGAGGATATCCATTTAAAATGGTATTGTAATTAGTTTAGTTGCTTGCAAAGAATGATCAAATTATTGTACTAATACACTATTTTAAAACTACATAAGAACATTGATATTTTATGCAGTTTTGATGCATGAACACTTCTATAAATTTAAATAAGTCTCAATATTGAATCTTTCTTATGAACGTGCTGGATTTTCTATTGTTAGAACAATTGTATTATTAATATATTAAGTACAATATAATTATGATTATCTTGAAAATGAACATGCTATTGAATAAGTTGCATCATATATTGTAAATTCTCCAAACCTAGTTCCTTCAATACCTGCGTAAAGATAATCAGAATTACTAGTTGAAATCGATAATGTTAAATTTGGACCTAAAAATACTTGACTTCTATCTATAACTTTGTCTTAAGGAAATATTAAAATTAAATCATCTATATATTAATGAAATTAGATAGGTTACTAATTTTCTGTAACATCTAATTGAACCAATTAGATTTAAAAAGCATATTCCATAAATTTATTATTTAATTAAGACATTACTTATATATCCAGTTTTACAGGTAAAACCATCCTTTCTAATTATTCAGCAATATCTTAAGAAATAAATATTGAAGGTTCATTAATTAAGTAAGTAGAAATTATGGTTTAATCATTAAAGAATTCTTAAACAACAATAATATTCCTCAATAAATAAAATAATGCATATGTTCCAGATTATATTAGTTAATAACCTGTAGCTTTAATGGACTCCTTTAATTCCAAGTCTATAATGAATGTGTCTGTAACAATGAATATATTATCCAAAGTCAATTCAATTTTGTTTATTTTTTAATACTCATTCAAAATATATGAAATTGATTAGGCCTATATATTAATATAATTAGTATCTATAAAAAAAGATCTAAGTATTTATTATTATAAAACTATTATGTGAAACAAGTTATTACTAATTTGAAAAGTTGAAAAATATGATATGGGTTAAGGATCTTCTTAAGTTTAAATATTTGCATTAAATATTTCTTGTATACTACTATTTTAAACTAAATCAACTAAATAAACATGTTCAGAATTTATCAAAAAAAGGTAATTCTAATAATCAGATAAGAAAGCATTTGAATATGATCCATCAAATATTAATTCAGATGTTTATTCTATATCATCTTAATTATAAGTAAAATAAACAATATGAGCATTTTTTGGTGTTGTGTATATCAAACAAAATGTAAATTATGTATTATTTATAGATAAGATATAAACTATAGGGTTATAAAATTAGGATTCTATCTAATAATTTATGACAATATCTGTCAATTCTAAGCTTGTTGAATTTAACAATGTAAATTATAATTCACCATCTTCTAAGCTACTAAGCATTCCAAAATCATTTGTTATTAAGTTTATTTAGAAATAATCTAAAAACAATAAAAAAATATATATTACATTTTTAAATTGTAATATCCAAAAAATTCATATATAATTCTCCATTTCTTTTTATTAATCCCTTGTAAAGTTTATTATTTTAAGTTAAAACCCAGCAAATGTTAGTGTTAACTCCAGAAAGGGAAACATAATTACTTCCAATTCTTATTGATGAATAATCAATGCTACTTGAATTCATCTAAAAAATTTGAGATATTGCTTAATCAATTTTTAAGTTGAATTCGCTTGAACTTAATAATTTGTAGAATGGAGCTTCAACGATCTTGAAAGTATAATCTTTCAAATATATTGTATTTGAATTTCGAATTTCCAAAGGGAAGTTATATTTCTAAGTTTAAGGAATTGTGACATCACTTAAACATTATTTCAAAATAGCTATAAACAGCCAAAAATGTTAAAATTTCATTAAATTATTTAATTAATGATATACAAAAAATATATTCATATATATATATTAAGATATTTTAATAAGCAAAGACTACTTAAGAATAAATTATATTCTTTATTAAAGAATGCTTAGATATATGTACAACATTAAAAATTCCACCAATATTTCTAATTGAATTTTATTATGAAAATTAGAAAATAATTCTTCGAATTAATCATTCTAATAAATACATGATACTCATGATCTATTATATAATTGCTTTTTCATTAAGATTTAACTTAGTTATAGTAAATAATCAATTTATCTGATAAATAAAATAATCAATAATTATTAAATTAAATATCATCTTTTAGTTATTTTATTAGTGAGTATTAATAAGATAGAAAATTATTTATGCATGGAAATAAAATAATATTGTATTGAAAATTGTAATTATAAACATAGTCCTTTGGTAATAATTATACAGAAAATTAATGTAATAAATTTATGATGGCAGATTCTCAAGTTCAATTAAGTTATGCCTATCTTATAGACTTCTCTTAATAAGTCCATGTTCTCTTTCTGTATATTATCGAGTAGATATGATTATTCTATTTCATTAAATGAATGCTGTTTTTGTTTGCAGAGTATAAAATTGGGTCCATAAGCTCCAGTTTTGGAAGCTACAAATTTTATTTATTTGTTAAAGAAGTTTTATTATTTATTGAGTAAGGAATATTGGTATCTCAGGCGTTATTTTATACCTAAATTTGATATATTAATATCGTTCCTTAATCTGACAAAAGAGTATTAAAGATTGTTTGGAATAATTAAGCATCTTATTCAATAGATAACCATATTAAAGTTTTAAATTATTTGCCCCACAGCCCCTTAAAGAATTCAAGATTTAATAAATAAAACTATTGTTAAGATCGTATTAAGAATAAATTCTTAAGATATTCAAAAAGTAAAGAAATTTTTATAAACTAATAGATGAAAAGACTTTTTTTAAGAATACAGTATATATTTTTGTGAAGCTAGTATTATTCTTCTCAATAAAGTTTATCCAAAAATCCTTAGTGAAAAACAATTTAGATCTATAGTTGTTCTAATTTCTCATTTAATTTCTTGAGTTTATTGATAAGTTGAACAAATATAAAAAAAAAATTTTAATAATTATGAAGGTTGATTCATTTGCGGAAGGAATACGTATTAATAGAATCTTCAAATTTATAACCACATATAAAAAAAGGATAAAGTACATCTTCTTATTATTAATAACTAAAGTACATATAATACAATTTATAGAAATAAACTTTATTAGATGATTGGAAATTTAAAAGTATTAGAAGAAAATGAAATATCCTTTTTAAAAACTCTTCATAATGATGTATAATATCAAGACCCTTTTTGAAGAAGATAAAATAACAGGTTTACAATATATATTGCTTAGGGTTTATCGATATCCCTTGATTATTCAATATTTATTTGGAATAATGTTCGAGAGAGTTAAAATAGAAATTTTAATTATTAAATAAAGAGAAATTTCGTATGAAAATTTTTTGTTAATTTTACAAGAAGAAGTTAATTTTACAAGAAGAAAGTGAAAATTGGAATTATTTATAAATATTTCAGAAATTAGGAATAATGCAAATAAAGAATCACTCAATATTTTTAAATTAAAAGACAATCATTTTAAAACTATTAATGGTTACAAAAATGCGCAAAAATGTAATTATTGAGAGATTAGTTAATAAAATATTAAAAATAGATTTTAGAAAATTGTTTTTAGAAATTAATGGAAAATTTGTCCTTTACATTATTTATTATGTTGAGTCTTAACATTGAAAGACTAAACCAGAAGAAGTGATAGATATAATTACAATATGTTTCTATGATTTACCATGTCAACAACATCGTCAACATTAATAGCTTGGGTACAATATTTTATAAAAATATATTACTTAATTATATTATCATGAATATTTGATTTTAATCAATCTAATTTATATTATAATTCATATATTTGATATTTTACAATTAAATCTTCCTACATTTTTTAATTTTTTTCCTTTATCTTTCCAAGTGACTAAGTACTTTCTATCATTAGATACATAAGATTATAGAAAGTTAGATTCATATTCTTTGGAAAATATCATCTCAAAAATTCAATTATTTAATCTTCTTAAAACATATATTTTCTGAAATTTTTAATAACTAAGAGTCGATTTGACAAATTATAATAATATATGCTGGAGTATTTATAATCATGAATTTCTGAAGATAAAGTTATTTTTATATTTCTTTTAAAGTTTTCCATTCAATTTTATAATAAATCAACTACCCATTCTATTAAATTAATACAAATGATGAATCATCAATAAATTAAATACTCATTCCTGCAGAATTACAACATTCGAATTATAATTATGGATCAAATGAAAAAACTCTTAATTACATATCTGCTCCACATGATAGTAATTTTTATTAAGAATCATTAAGGCTGATTCCAAAAATTACTTTTTTTGATTCTTAAATTCTTATTCATATTAAATGAAAGGTATTTTTAGATAATAAGTAAAAATTTTAATTTTGCCTTTTTAACATCCAGCAATTAATAAATTTCTGACTGAATCAAAAACCAGAACTTTAATTCCTACATCATTTGAAATTCTAGTTAAATGCTTCCAGTTATTATTTCCAAGATACTCCCAAAGGATAATTAGGCAATCACTATCTCCATCACTAGAAATTAATTTATCAGAATCCTTATCAATTAAATGACGGCTTATTTCCTAATCATATTCCTCTAAATCTGTAATACGATTCATTTAACTTATTAAAAACTTCATATAACAATTACATTCTTTTTTGCTGTTGCTATTAATTTATTATTTCAATTAAAGCTTAAAGCTTAGCATAGTTCAGATTATTATATTTTATTTAATAAATTGCATTTAAAATTTTATTGCTGAATTGAGTATTGCATTTTAATATTTCCTTTATTAAAATTTTCGATATTTATTGTTATTTGAAATTATACATTTTACTTCATTAATTTTCCCTTAAACTTTTTAATGGTTCCATTTAAGAAATATATGTTAAGTCTTTATTTAATTTTTATCCTTAATATTTAAGCAATCAGGATTATCTAATTAAGATCCAGCAATTCTATCAATTATTTCTATTCTTTCTTAAAATTCTAAATTGAAATAATTGTATAAGTTTTTAATGTTTTTTAAGACAGTATTTAATTAAAAAGACTTTATATTTATTTATTATAATTATAACTTCTTGTTTCAAAGCTAATTTTAGGCTCAAAAAATTTCATCAAATCTTATATCAAAAATTCTGGCAATTTTAATCCATTCTAAAAACAATTCTAACATAATCTTCTTTCTTTAATATTTCGATCATTTGATATGTTCACTTATTCCATTTTTTCTTTATGTTTTT
>CAJJDM010000224.1:7976-19247 GCA_905182975.1 Paramecium primaurelia
TTTTTTACTTAAACTGTATTTAAGATTAATAACATGTTTTTAAACTCCAACTTTAATAATACTTTTTAAGTTTATTGACTTTCTTAAATAATAATTCTAAAAATTGTGAAAGCGATAAAAAATAAAAACCTCTCTCAAAAATTTGATATCATCAATATTTATTTAACGCTAAAGTTAAAAAGTAAATATTCAAAAAAAGAGAATGTGGAATATAAATTAAATATAGAATTATAAAAAAAATTTTATCGAACGTGTATTAAAATCATAAGATCAATAATGAATAAATTTAAACCAAAAATTTATAATATAGAATTTTAAATTGAATAACCAAATAAACAAGGTATTTGAAATGATAACATAAATTCTTGCAAAACTCACCCTTAAACTTAGGATTAGGATTAATATAATTAAAAAAAGATATAAATTTTTAAAACTTTAGATGATCTGTATAAATTAAATATTGATAGGCATTAGTTATTAAATATTCACACAGCTATAGATAAAGATTATTTGAAAGGATAGATTGGTTTCACTAGGCATTTTATTATAAAGTGATTGAAATTATTTTTAATATAAGTAGTTACCATGTTTTCAAATATAAAAAAAAAGATTATTTCAATTAAGTATTTATTATGGTAAAGAGGTAATCCAGAAAATTGAGTAAAGTGGAATTTGTTTTAGAATATATAGATAATCAACAAATTATGAAAAAGAGAAAAGAGTTTAAGCATTAGAGGGATCATAAAGAAAGATTGCATATGAAATCTATGATGTAGACATTCCTATTAATGCATTAGGACATTACAATAAAAAACAATTATGATAACTAAGCTCACTTATAAGCAATCATAATCAAAATTTAAAGTCTCTAAACATAACTTCAGCTAATTAAGAGAATTATAAATCCAAAATTTATAAAACGAGTATCAAAATGGGATTAAAAACTAAATGATCCCTATCTCGATTAGAAATCTTATAGAAAACAAAGTTTAGTAAACAATGATTAGCATGATCACTCTCAATTATTCTAAATTAAAAAGACTAATCCTACACAATAGAACCCTTAACCTGATGATCCAAATTTTTTTATTATGAATTTTTTAATTCAATATGATTGTATAAGATATTATAATCGATTTACTAGTTCCTTATGATATATTAAATGATTTTAAATCTAAAAATTATAAAAAATAATAAGTTTACGTAATTATGTTATAATAGGCATTCAAAATCATAAAAATTCGATTTGTTAACATTATATTATTATAAACTCTTTATTTTATCATCCTCATTCATTTTTAGTTTTTTTGATGACTATCCATCTAAAAGAGCTTTCTGTTCTAGGACATAATTATTCTTTTTGCAAAGATTTATTTTTATAATTGAAACTCCAATAAAGTCATGTTAATTATCAAAATTTTATTTATTTGTCAAATTAAAAGGTTGCCACATCCCATCTTTAATTAATAGGCAAACATTTTTCTTCCTAAGTTATTATTGTGTATTATGGAGGGCACCTGAGTTTAGGGGACAAATCAAAATTGAAAAAATTTATTTTGAGATATACAATAATTTACCTCCAAAGATTATTAATTCTATTAATAAAATAACAATTGGAAAAATTTCACAACCAAAGATATCATTAATCATCAACTATCAAAGAATATAACAAGTATTTTTCAAAGTTAAATGAAAAGGTTTATATCTAGTTTAAAATTAAACATCCATTAATACATTGTATAAAATTCTATTTTAAATTAATTGTATCTGAATTTAATTATAATTACCTAATTTAGATATTAATAAGTCGAAACAATTTATATTCCAACTCCAATAGCATTTTGGTTGTCTTATTTCTTGTCATTATTATTTAAACTCTTTAAAACATCAACTCAATTACATTTAATTTTATATATCAAAATAATTGTTATTAAATCAACAAAACTGAGAAAAATAAATTTGAAATATTTACAATAACATGAACTAAATTTTTTACCAAATTTTACACAAGCACACAAAATACATATAAATTTTCTAAAAACATATTAATTCAAATGCAATTATATAGAAATTAAAGTCCCCTTTACCAATTTATAATTTTTCATATTAATTTTGTCATTTATTATATTTCATATAAGACAATACTCTATTATATTATTTGGATAGCCATTCACCGATTTTTTTTCCATTTTTATATTCACCAATAAACGATTCTCCCCCATCACAAATGTAATTATTCGATAATTCTATCCATTCTCCTAACTTAATTCCCTCACCTTTTTCATCATATAATCCACCACCACTGTAATACACTTTTAATAAACAGTTTTTACATGTATTCAAAATATTTAGTCCTATATTTCCTCTAAAAAATATCCCATTTACCACATTTTTTACCATTTTTATATTCACCATTATAAGTTACTTAGGAATATATGTGGAAATTATCCGATACTTCCACCCATTTTCCCTGCTTAAGCCCTTCGCCATCTTCATCATATGATCCACCGCCACTATAATAAACATTTAAATAACAGTATTTACATTTTTATTATTATTTTATCAGAATCTCTAAGACACTTATACCAAATATCCCATTAACCTACTTTGTTACCATTTTTATATTCACCTTTGTAAGTTACTTACTCATGCTCTTCGAAATTATCCCATAATTCCACCCAATTTCCCAACTTAAGTCCATCACCAGCTTCATCATATAATCCACCACCACTTGAATACATTTTTATATAATTTTATTACATTATTTTTAAGTTATTCTCATCAAACACATCACACCAAATATCCCATCTACCAACTTTTTTGCCATTTTTATATTCACCATTGTAAGTTGCTTAACAATTTCTGAAATTATCTGGTAATTGCACCCATTTTCCTAGCTTAATCTCTTCGCCATCCTCATCATATAATCCACCGCCACTATAATGCACTTAAAATAATATTTTTACATGTATTTTTCTTAGTAATCATACTTACTTAAACATAAGTTCCAAATTTCCCACAAACCAACTTTTTTATCATTTTTATATTCTCCATGATAAGTTACATATTTTTATTCATCAAACCCGTCATTCAAATCAATCCACTCCCCAATTTTTAGTCCATCGCCAGCTTCATCATATAATCCACCACCACTTGAATAAATATTTATATAAATTTTATTACATTATTTTTAAGCTTTTCTCATCAAGCATATTACACCAAATATCCCATCTACCAACTTTTTTGCCATTTTTATATTAGCCAATATAAATTATTTACTCGTCTGCTTCAAAATTCTTATTATCCGATATTTCCACCCAATTCCCTGACTAAAGTCCATCACCAACTTCATTATATGCTCCACCACCGCTATAAGACCGTTTATGAAGCATTTTTACATTTTTATAAAATGATTTCTTCTTTCATTCCTATACTCAATGTCCCATATACCTATTTTTTAACCATTCTTATATTCTCCAGTATACTTAACTTAAATATGATCCTAAAAGTTTTTCTATAACTCAACCCATTTTCCATGTTTTTAACCTTCATAATTGTATCTACCACCACCTCTATTTAGAAATAGAGAATATATATTATACATTTTTTTATTATCATAGATATATTTCCAATTATCTTTTCGTATTCCATTTTGATATTCTCCTACCTCATAAACTTTTGCTTAACTTAAAAAAAGAGAGAATATCTTACGACCAATAATTTTCAATTAATGTTATCCATTGTCCTTACTTATTTCCTGTATTTGAATAATATCCTCCTACATTTTTCATAGTTGCACCGTTCCAAGTTGCTGTCCATTTTCCCACCTTTTGATTTAATTTTCCATATTATCCCCACCATTTTAAATTTTATATTTAATCTAAATTTGTTAAAATTTCAGGCTTCCTTGAAATATCTTCGATTAAATCTCTATAAAGGTTAATATAATACTTACACTCTAAGGATAGATCCATCTCTAGAATATTAAATTTCTTAGTTATTTGTAAAAGTTATTTGTAGCGTTGTTGTTTTTTATTCAGATGGTTTCACAGAAATATCCCAATAAATTGCTCTCAGCATTTAGGTACCTTCTTCCCAAACAAATTACTTCTCTTGGTTTATCAAAAACATACTAAATAAATTAATTTAATTCTATTAATATTTTTTTATGGATTAATATATTAATTATTAATAGAATTATAACGATTGTACAATAAATGCCTTTCTAAAATTATCTGATACTATTCCCTATTTTATTAATTTGATGAGCAAGCAAATCTTAGAATAGAATCAGAAAATTTCGATCCAGAAATTACTTAAAATAAATTATAATTCCTTTTTTTTCAAATAATAAATCAAAAATTATTTAAGCCACACAATTAATTAAATAATTTTTTTTTATTTTTTCTTTAAATAGGAATTATTCATGCTATAAAAAGAAACATTTTTATTTAGAAAAATTTGAAAAGTAAGGAAATCTCTAAAATACTTATTGATTCAATTGCTGCAAATTTTTATCCTTATTTTTAGAAGTGATTTTATATACATGATATTGGCTTTAGAGCATTTAATCATTTGAAGATTTAATCATACCAAAAATAATGAAGTTTAATTTTTTAAACACCTAAGTAACTTTTTTAATTGAAAAAAAATAATATTATAGCTTATAAAAATTATAATATACAGGAAAAATTAAAAATAAATATATATTTAAATAAAATTAATTCGCCTGAAAATTTCAATTGTTTTATTTAAATAAAATAACAACTCTAATTATGATTATATTTGATATACTGAGAGGAATATCGCTCGATATTTAATTATATTTACAATTTTTAATCCTAAAATAGTTAAAAAAATACTTTGTAAAAGAACGTTATATAATTTTTTTAACTGTTTTGAACTTTTTTTTAGGGATAAAATTCAACATCTTGCAAAGAAATTTTATTCTATTGAAATATAAAGCTTTACTTTAAATTTGATTGAACGAATCTTATCTAAGTTTTTCAAATTCATTGTTGTGATATTTTATCTCTTCCTTAAATATTAAATTCAATTTATTTATGAAAAATAGTTTTATATATATATATATCAAGTAAGTTTTGATAAGGAATATGGATTAAGAGTAGAAACATAATAATTTTCCAGAAGTCTTAGTGAAAAACTTTGAGTAGATGATTCATGAAAGTCATTATGTGGTTCATTATAATTTATAATAAGCATCAGCTATTACAATGTGCAAATATGAGTTTTGAGTATTGCAGTTCTAATAATTTATCTATATTGCCTCCTTTTTTGAATACACTAATAAAAATATGTTAAATTTGATTTTGTTATCACTACATTTCAATTTGTACAACGAATTAATCTGGAAATAATATTGTGATAATGCTTTAGGGTTAATTACTCTCATAAATTTATTTTTCCTTTCTTAANGCTTAACTTAAAAAAAGAGAGAATATCTTACGACCAATAATTTTCAATTAATGTTATCCATTGTCCTTACTTATTTCCTGTATTTGAATAATATCCTCCTACATTTTTCATAGTTGCACCGTTCCAAGTTGCTGTCCATTTTCCCACCTTTTGATTTAATTTTCCATATTATCCCCACCATTTTAAATTTTATATTTAATCTAAATTTGTTAAAATTTCAGGCTTCCTTGAAATATCTTCGATTAAATCTCTATAAAGGTTAATATAATACTTACACTCTAAGGATAGATCCATCTCTAGAATATTAAATTTCTTAGTTATTTGTAAAAGTTATTTGTAGCGTTGTTGTTTTTTATTCAGATGGTTTCACAGAAATATCCCAATAAATTGCTCTCAGCATTTAGGTACCTTCTTCCCAAACAAATTACTTCTCTTGGTTTATCAAAAACATACTAAATAAATTAATTTAATTCTATTAATATTTTTTTATGGATTAATATATTAATTATTAATAGAATTATAACGATTGTACAATAAATGCCTTTCTAAAATTATCTGATACTATTCCCTATTTTATTAATTTGATGAGCAAGCAAATCTTAGAATAGAATCAGAAAATTTCGATCCAGAAATTACTTAAAATAAATTATAATTCCTTTTTTTTCAAATAATAAATCAAAAATTATTTAAGCCACACAATTAATTAAATAATTTTTTTTTATTTTTTCTTTAAATAGGAATTATTCATGCTATAAAAAGAAACATTTTTATTTAGAAAAATTTGAAAAGTAAGGAAATCTCTAAAATACTTATTGATTCAATTGCTGCAAATTTTTATCCTTATTTTTAGAAGTGATTTTATATACATGATATTGGCTTTAGAGCATTTAATCATTTGAAGATTTAATCATACCAAAAATAATGAAGTTTAATTTTTTAAACACCTAAGTAACTTTTTTAATTGAAAAAAAATAATATTATAGCTTATAAAAATTATAATATACAGGAAAAATTAAAAATAAATATATATTTAAATAAAATTAATTCGCCTGAAAATTTCAATTGTTTTATTTAAATAAAATAACAACTCTAATTATGATTATATTTGATATACTGAGAGGAATATCGCTCGATATTTAATTATATTTACAATTTTTAATCCTAAAATAGTTAAAAAAATACTTTGTAAAAGAACGTTATATAATTTTTTTAACTGTTTTGAACTTTTTTTTAGGGATAAAATTCAACATCTTGCAAAGAAATTTTATTCTATTGAAATATAAAGCTTTACTTTAAATTTGATTGAACGAATCTTATCTAAGTTTTTCAAATTCATTGTTGTGATATTTTATCTCTTCCTTAAATATTAAATTCAATTTATTTATGAAAAATAGTTTTATATATATATATATCAAGTAAGTTTTGATAAGGAATATGGATTAAGAGTAGAAACATAATAATTTTCCAGAAGTCTTAGTGAAAAACTTTGAGTAGATGATTCATGAAAGTCATTATGTGGTTCATTATAATTTATAATAAGCATCAGCTATTACAATGTGCAAATATGAGTTTTGAGTATTGCAGTTCTAATAATTTATCTATATTGCCTCCTTTTTTGAATACACTAATAAAAATATGTTAAATTTGATTTTGTTATCACTACATTTCAATTTGTACAACGAATTAATCTGGAAATAATATTGTGATAATGCTTTAGGGTTAATTACTCTCATAAATTTATTTTTCCTTTCTTAANCCCTGACTAAAGTCCATCACCAACTTCATTATATGCTCCACCACCGCTATAAGACCGTTTATGAAGCATTTTTACATTTTTATAAAATGATTTCTTCTTTCATTCCTATACTCAATGTCCCATATACCTATTTTTTAACCATTCTTATATTCTCCAGTATACTTAACTTAAATATGATCCTAAAAGTTTTTCTATAACTCAACCCATTTTCCATGTTTTTAACCTTCATAATTGTATCTACCACCACCTCTATTTAGAAATAGAGAATATATATTATACATTTTTTTATTATCATAGATATATTTCCAATTATCTTTTCGTATTCCATTTTGATATTCTCCTACCTCATAAACTTTTGCTTAACTTAAAAAAAGAGAGAATATCTTACGACCAATAATTTTCAATTAATGTTATCCATTGTCCTTACTTATTTCCTGTATTTGAATAATATCCTCCTACATTTTTCATAGTTGCACCGTTCCAAGTTGCTGTCCATTTTCCCACCTTTTGATTTAATTTTCCATATTATCCCCACCATTTTAAATTTTATATTTAATCTAAATTTGTTAAAATTTCAGGCTTCCTTGAAATATCTTCGATTAAATCTCTATAAAGGTTAATATAATACTTACACTCTAAGGATAGATCCATCTCTAGAATATTAAATTTCTTAGTTATTTGTAAAAGTTATTTGTAGCGTTGTTGTTTTTTATTCAGATGGTTTCACAGAAATATCCCAATAAATTGCTCTCAGCATTTAGGTACCTTCTTCCCAAACAAATTACTTCTCTTGGTTTATCAAAAACATACTAAATAAATTAATTTAATTCTATTAATATTTTTTTATGGATTAATATATTAATTATTAATAGAATTATAACGATTGTACAATAAATGCCTTTCTAAAATTATCTGATACTATTCCCTATTTTATTAATTTGATGAGCAAGCAAATCTTAGAATAGAATCAGAAAATTTCGATCCAGAAATTACTTAAAATAAATTATAATTCCTTTTTTTTCAAATAATAAATCAAAAATTATTTAAGCCACACAATTAATTAAATAATTTTTTTTTATTTTTTCTTTAAATAGGAATTATTCATGCTATAAAAAGAAACATTTTTATTTAGAAAAATTTGAAAAGTAAGGAAATCTCTAAAATACTTATTGATTCAATTGCTGCAAATTTTTATCCTTATTTTTAGAAGTGATTTTATATACATGATATTGGCTTTAGAGCATTTAATCATTTGAAGATTTAATCATACCAAAAATAATGAAGTTTAATTTTTTAAACACCTAAGTAACTTTTTTAATTGAAAAAAAATAATATTATAGCTTATAAAAATTATAATATACAGGAAAAATTAAAAATAAATATATATTTAAATAAAATTAATTCGCCTGAAAATTTCAATTGTTTTATTTAAATAAAATAACAACTCTAATTATGATTATATTTGATATACTGAGAGGAATATCGCTCGATATTTAATTATATTTACAATTTTTAATCCTAAAATAGTTAAAAAAATACTTTGTAAAAGAACGTTATATAATTTTTTTAACTGTTTTGAACTTTTTTTTAGGGATAAAATTCAACATCTTGCAAAGAAATTTTATTCTATTGAAATATAAAGCTTTACTTTAAATTTGATTGAACGAATCTTATCTAAGTTTTTCAAATTCATTGTTGTGATATTTTATCTCTTCCTTAAATATTAAATTCAATTTATTTATGAAAAATAGTTTTATATATATATATATCAAGTAAGTTTTGATAAGGAATATGGATTAAGAGTAGAAACATAATAATTTTCCAGAAGTCTTAGTGAAAAACTTTGAGTAGATGATTCATGAAAGTCATTATGTGGTTCATTATAATTTATAATAAGCATCAGCTATTACAATGTGCAAATATGAGTTTTGAGTATTGCAGTTCTAATAATTTATCTATATTGCCTCCTTTTTTGAATACACTAATAAAAATATGTTAAATTTGATTTTGTTATCACTACATTTCAATTTGTACAACGAATTAATCTGGAAATAATATTGTGATAATGCTTTAGGGTTAATTACTCTCATAAATTTATTTTTCCTTTCTTAATTAAATGCGACATAAATAGTTATATTGTCAACCTTCTCGCTATAGCCAAAATAATAGTCAAATTCCCAAAGCCAAATTATTAATGTTTTTAAAAGGTATTTTTGCATTAGTGTTTAAAAGGTAATGAGTATCAACCGATGTTAATTGGAGTACCCTTTTCTAGTATCTTAAATTCCTTTTTTTTTTACATAAAGATTAAAAAATAATTGGAGATTTTTAGAATTTTAATATTTTTATATATTAATCCAAAGTCATTTCGGAGTGCTGTTGTTGTTTTAGATTAATTTTAGTTTGTATCTTTACTTTAATAATCGCAGAGAGTTTATTGGCATGCATTTTATCTAATCTATGGTGCAAGAATTACAAATAGAAAATTGAAATTCGAACAATATTATTTTTATGTAACTCTAATAAATTGAGCAATATATAGTAGGTTTTGATCTAATTAGTTTAAGCAGAAGATTTGTTGACAATTATAAAATTCCCATCATCTTCAAAAAAAATATATAAATTTTAATAGTTCTAAATTAATTTTCATGATAAACGTTTAAATCTAAAGTCATTGAGATATAACTTTTTAATTTAAAGTTGAAGAGATTTTAATTGTATGAATTATTTTGATTAATTCTTAACTATTTGTCTTTCATAAGATTAAATAACCTAATCATAATCCAATTGTCGAAATCTTGTTATTACCTATTTTGCTTGCAATTAATTCTCCATTATTATTAAGTTAACTAATTCTATAAGCTAAGTCCTTGTCTTTATCCTAAATTCAAATTTATAAAATTGAAACTTTTTAATATAAATATTAAATAACTTGCATTACGAATGAATATCAATTCCAAGATTACATTGGCCATTCAATATAGCGAGACAGCGTCATACGAAGAAATTACAGTGACTATTAAGATGATAATATTTATGACTAAGACTTGATTGTATTTCTATAATAAATGATTGATAGAGATATCAATATTTGATGTTAAAACTAAAGAGCAAATGAAAAAAGTTGGATAGGAAAAGTAGGATTTTATCATCTCTATATTTAACTACTCTACTTAAAAACCTTTTGATTATTTTTATGAATTGAATAAATTCTAATTTCACTTCCATTTTAATTATATAAACTTTTTCTAAGCATGCAAATCTATTTTTTAGTAATATGCTTGGGTAATAATTTTTCGTAAATTCATTTAATACTCTTGAGCATAATAAATACGATTGACGAATCTAAGAAGATACTTTCTTCAAAAAATCATTTTTTAAATTAAGTGAATTATTAAAAAAACGAAAAATCATTCTTAAATTTGCAAATTTATCTACCTCTATAATTGTGATTAAAATAATTAATTTTGGTTATAATTAAAGGCTTAAGATAAAATACAGAATGTTGTTAATTATTTAATCTATTAAATACTTATACAAAGCAAAGCAAGACAAGACTATTATGTGAAAATTACAGCTACAACTATGATTCTATTTATCATAATACTGCAATGCCTAACTATTCATATAGTTTAAGGAGTGTTGTACACATAAATTATGGAATTTATATGCCTTAAATAAGATAACTCAATAACTTTTTACATAAGATTAACAAACATAGATATTAAAGGAAAAATTAATCCAAATAATTTTTGGATTATTATACCACTAATCAAAAGCAGAAGATAAAAATGAGAAATTCAAAAGCTTTAGATATAATACTTTTTTTCCTCCTATCATTCATGTATGAATTTATTAATAAATTCTTAAAAATATAATTCTAGCTTTTATGTTAATTGATTGGATTGAATTTATTGTCTATCTTATTATATTTTATTATACTTTAAAGATTTACATTTTATTTGCAATAAAACAAAAGGGGCAAAGATTACTTTTTTGAAAAATATAGATATCTAGACTTAGACCATAAAATTGATATTAACAAAATTCAAGTTAATCTTCAAAATGTATTTAGTAAC
>CAJJDM010000229.1:4022-14808 GCA_905182975.1 Paramecium primaurelia
GTGTATAATGTGAAAAGTATTTTGAAATTAAAAATTATATATGTGTTCCTATTTGTGGAGATGGAATAGTGGTAGAAGGATTTGAATAATGTGATGACGGAAATAACATTCAATATGATGGTTGTTATGAATGTTAATTTTCCTGCAAAGATGAATGTTAAATTTGCAATAAAGATAAATGTTTAGATAATAACTAGACTAATTTATGTGAAATAGGATATTAATTAATTTATAATTAATGTCATTCAATTTGTGGAGATTCAATAATTACATCAAATGAATAATGTGATGATGCTAATGAAATACCTTTTGATGGATGCTATTAATGTTAATTTTCTTGTTCATAATAGTGCTTAGATTGTATAGATGGATAATGTTTAAAATGTGAACTTGATTATGAAATTCAGAATAATATTTGTATAGATGTTTGTGGCAATGGTTCTAAATCAGAATTAGAAGAATGCGATGATAATAATTAAGTATCTCAAGATGGATGTTCTGATAAATGTGAAATTGAAATTAATTGGTAATGCACACAAATAAATTATAAGACTAGTTAATGTCTTTAAATGAAACCTCCTAAACTTAATTTAATATATTTAAATTAAACTAATGACTCATAATTCATTTAATTTTAAATTACAAGCAAAGTCAAATTACAAAATTCTGAATAAAATTTCACAGATAATTTGAAATTTTCCTTAATTGATATGAATCCTTAAGATTATATTATTTATGAGTATGTATTAGTAGAGCCTAATGATACAACTTTAAAAGATATCAATTACTTATTTTAAATTTAATTGTTAAAGTAAGAAACATCTGAAATTTACTTTTAAGTATAATTTGATGCATTATTAATTGATGAATATGGGTTTTAGGTTGAAAATTAATTTTTTAAATTGCATTTGAAGAATACCATAGTTTTAAGTGAATCTCAAAGAATAATTTCTAATAAGATATGTACTTTAAATATATATATACTTATTGGCCTCGGCCTATCTAGTTTTATTATTTTATTATCTGGTAATCCTGGAGATTGCTTTGAAGTTTTGGATACTATGTAGTATTAATCTAATCTAAAATATATTAATTCAAATTTTCCAGAAAATGTCATGATTTATTTTGAATCTTCCTAAGTAGTAACCGTAATTCCTATTTTAGAAAAACTAAAAATACTAGATCTACTTGATACAACTATTGGATCAGAATAAATAAAATCATTTGGAAAATTTCTTTTATATGATGTAAATTCAGATTTAATCACTAATTTATCGGGTTTGATAGTACAAATAGGGTTAACATTAGTTTTCCTCGTTACATCAAAAATCTATTTATTTCTCTTTTTTAAAAAATACTATAATAAATTCAGGATTTTCATTTACAAAAATAGTAAATTTTTTTTATCATCAAAGGTCATCTAATTCATACATAAATTGAATAAATTAGGGATGACTATTAATTAAATATTATCATTTAAAGGCCTAGTATATGTTATATAAGCAAATAGTTGGGATCTTCTTTTTAAGACTTTAATATATCTCTACTCAAAAAAAGAAAATAATCTGAGAAATTATATCTAAAATATACTTGCGTATTCTTTTATAACTTGTATTTTAATATTAATCTCTTAAATTTTCTCATAAAAAGATTCGTAAATTGATATTATGAAAAGGAAGAGCCTTAAGCATGAAGGGGTGATTGTTGCTAAAAAGTTATTATTTCTTATAGTATTAATTGGATCTCAAGAAAGCTCTTTAACACAGTCATTTTTAATTTCATTGATCAATTCGTTTTATTTAATAATTATTATTCTTGGCAGGATGGTCAGTAAAAAAATTGATTTAATTTTAATACTAATGTTTGAAATACCTGTTATTTTATTTACTCTACTTAATATAGTTTATGAAGAAACTTTTGCACATTTCTTGAGCTTGGAAACTCAAGTAATGATTGGATTTGGATAAATTGGACTGCTATTATTTGGAATAATGGCACCATTAATAAAATATGGATTTCAAATTTATATTAAATTAAAATAATTTATTTAAAATTGGAAATAATAAAAAATTAAGGAAACACAACCTACTTTTTAATCTCTATTTATTTGAATATAATA
This sequence comes from Paramecium primaurelia, assembly GCA_905182975.1. Classification (NCBI taxonomy): domain Eukaryota; phylum Ciliophora; class Oligohymenophorea; order Peniculida; family Parameciidae; genus Paramecium; species Paramecium primaurelia. The sequence goes on from CAJJDM010000229.1 coordinate 6,142, forward strand.
TATACAGGCATAAAAACACAATAAGTGAGATATATGTAATTATAATGATAATTAAATTATATTATTTATTTTCTTCCTAAAATAAACTTTATGAAATTTTCAATAAAATTAATTTTAACTGAATTTAAGCATTAATGAATTAGCAATAAATATAAAGAGAATATAATCTATTTAAAATATGAATTTAATTCCCCTTTCATAGCTGAATGAAGTATAATTATAGCTTTTTGTGTTCAAAATTGTGATTGAAAAATATGTATTTTTTTTTCTTAAATATTTAGTTTAATATAAATTTAATAAAGATTGTATATTGATGATATATACTCATCTTATAATTAATAGCAAAATCTGTTCGAATATAAAGAATATAATGAATTTGTTTTAAATAAAATAAAAATATATAAAAAAAGAGAATTTATTTAATAGTAATCTTCGTTAATACATAATCCACCATTTATAAATCCCAATCTAAAAGACGAAACTATAAAACCTAAATGTATATGATAGGTCATAGTCAGAATATGGAATGAAAGCATTGAATATAAAGCAAATGTGTTTGAAATAGGGAGGTTGTTGTATTATTACATATGTTAAATAAAATCCAATAGTGATCATAAGATCTGGATTTACAGATTAATAATTTGATTCTATAACATAATTAGTGCAGTAGAAAAATAGTAAGTAAACCTTGTCTAAAAAATTACATATAATATGAATTCATTATAATTTAGTAAAATTTCTTAATCATAGTTTAAGCAACCAACTCTATGCAATTTTCGACTAGTTCTCTGTGCTCTTTAAATAGATGATACTTAAGTACTGAAAGTGAATTTACTTTTTAAAATTCAATATCTCAATCTAATAAAAATAGTGTAATGCTCTTAAAAATAACAACAAATAGACCAAATTATGAGTCTGATGCTGGAATTCTTCAGCTTCAAATGCAGCTAATTATTCTTAGTACTCAGATAAGAATAATTATGAATCCCAATGCAGTAATTATAACCCAACATGCAGGTCTACTAAAGCTAGACTTTAAGAATAGTAAAAAAAGATTTATGTAAAAATTACCAATCTTAGATTAAAATAAAGATTCTTTAAATTATAAATATATATATGAATATCTATTTTAATTTATTTCATAGATCAATTTGTAACTTAATGTGGATCAGTGAATGGTGAGACAGGGCTAAATTTTTGATGTAATATTGATATCATAATAATTAATATAAATCTAAAGGGTCGTACTGAATGTTAAGTAAATAATTTAGAATTCATATATTATGTCGGCTCATGATAATTTTTTATGGTGAGAAAGAGATTGCAGTAAAAATAATTGATAAAAATAAGTAATTTAAAACAAAAAATAATTACTTTAGAATTAAAATAGACTTAAGTAAAAAAAGAAAATTTTGGGTAAGCTTAACTAAAACAGTATGTAGAATACCTTAAATTGATCTTTTTAATAATCTATAAAATTTTAATTAATTATCTTTTGAGTGCTATTATTATAATGATCACCTTAATAATTATAAAAATTAAATTATTTTTAGTTTTAAAATTGAAATTTAAATAATATTGAATTATATATAAAACAAAACTTCTTTTTTTTTTTAAATATAGTTTTAGAATTGATTTAATGATTATGGTATTTTATAAAAAAATAAAAATTCCTTTTCAAAAACATATAATTTGCAATTTTGATTATGCATGTAAATATGGGAAAATTTATTTTATGCCACAATCTTACAAAAAAACAATTGTAGACCACTAGTATTTCCTGATGCTAATCTAATAGTTCCAAATTCTCCCCAAGATATTCCAAATGATGCTTGAACTCTCCAATTATCAAATCCATCTTAACCAATAACTAATGAAAAGTAATTTGCTTTTTTATATATAAAACTACAAACAGATAATACTCCAGAACTATAAGATTACCATCTACTAGCATCAACTATTACTTATAAAGAATGTTCTCGTAATGAATAGTAAAAACACAAATTTACACCGTCATGCTTAATGCACGATATAATACTCCATGATGCAAATCATGAGTATTTACACCAGCTATGGGATTTGCCAGTATATGGATATTCAGACTCAGTTAAAATCCCTTAATTTCTCGCATACATATATGCACTTGTAGTTTCATGAAATTCCCATGAATCATCTCATGCTCCTCCTCCTACTTCACCAAACCTACAATCCAATCCATGAGATTCTGTGCTGATAATGTTACATTTATTCCTTTTTTAATGGCATATTCTGCTTCATGACACTATGATTTCTCATCTACAATATAGTGTTTTCCCATGTTTCAGAGCCCATCTTTCGAAGTCAAAATCAGATTCTAAATTTACTTAGTAGAGACATAAAATAATTATTATAATGATTACCAGTAGTTGCAAAAATATTTTTCATTAAATATAATTGCAGAGCAAAAGGTAGAATATCGTTTTATTCTATAAAATGAATTTAAAGCAAACTCATGCAATAATCACCCCTTTTTTGATTTTTTTTACTATCCAATATTGTATATTTATCTCTCTTATATTACCCTAGAGCTTATAACAGGATTAATAGTAATAAAAAGCTTTTTGGAGATACTGCTAAGAAAATAACAATCTTTTAAAAAGTTATTAAAGTAGTGATAGCAGAATTACTATATGATACGGGAGATGTAAGATTAAAATCTTAATATGTTTATGTCAAAAGACTCAATTTAGGTATCAGTTAATATTTAATTAAGATTATATTTAGACTTTAATTTTTTCTCAACTTAAAATGGAAAAGTAAATTTAGTAAAAGATTGACCAAAAATAAAAATTACAAAATTCATTAAAAATAGGTTGATAGTATACACAATAAAGCTATAGAATTACAAAGTCAAACTTATTTGTACATGTTCTCCTTTAAGATTACATCAACAATTATCATTCTAAATTAGTATGCCAAGCTATTGATGAGATATGATAATATTTTACACCGGTATTTATTTGCAGATACAATCACTACATAAGTTTTATGTAATCATTACCTTTACTTTTTTGCATAGCATTCAGAAGCCCAATAGAAAATTAGAGAAGAAATTTTAATACATTCACTGAGGAACACATATGGGATGATATTCACATTGTTGCAATCAGTTTCTAAATAACATTTTATAAACCTTGAAGATTTTGATAATAAAAGATGGCTAACCCCTGAGCCAATCGTAAATAATGACAACTTCACATATAGATAAACTTGAATCTAATATTGCTTTACATTCCTTTTTCAGCAGGTCCAAAGAATTGCATAGGATAGCATATGGAATTGATACAAACAAAAATAATTCTATCTTTAAGTAAAAAATAGTTTATTATATAGCCCAATATACATGTAGTACCTAAATTGACTTTAAGATTTGTATATCAGTATAACCTAGTAACTATATGAGATTAAGCAAAATTAAAGAAATCAACAACGACTGAATATTATGAATATTATTATCATTATTTTTTTAAATATTTAGAATTGATTTTTCAAATATAGTTATTAATAAATATTAGTATTTTCATAGTAAAACTAATAAAAATTACAAAAATTATGATAGAAAATACTAAACATTATTTCTTTATGAGATAGTTTTATTATTTAAAAACAATATTTTTTATGTTGTTTGATACTTGAATTCATGACCAAATCAACATTAAATATTCGTATATTTTCTTGATTGAAACAAATATCAAAATTAATTGAATAAATGTTGTGTTTGTAAAACTAAACAGATTTTCTTTTTAAAACTTTAAAGTCAAAATTTACAAGGTTTCTCTTAAAAAGTATTAAACTAAAGTAAAAATTTATTAATTCTAACATTTCCACTTCTAAACTTTACAAATAAACTACTAATTTGATAAATAAAACTAACTATCAAAGATTTGTATCTAATAAGTTTCTCAAAATAGCCACACAGTCTTATTTAACCAATTAAATGGTCTAAAATAAAATTTTTGGTTTTACTTCTATAAACTAGGAATTCTACTATAACATCAAAAGATACAGTAGCCTTAATCTGATTTAAACCCTTTAAATGTTGGGGAATTTCTTTTGAATAAGAAAAGTTGAAAAAATAGTTTATCGATAGCAACTTCACCAAAGAAATGAAATAATAGGAACCATCATGACATATCTTAAGGAGAGTATTTCTATTATTGAATTATTCTGAGTTTCTTTAGAAAACTGTTCATGGAAACACCTTTTAAATAATGATGTTTATTTCAATTTCCTTATGTCAAAACAAACAATATAATTAGTTAAAACTAATAATGTTTTAACTGATTTGAGTCACATATGAAGTGTGATCATTCATAGACAATAATTAAATTTTTATCAATATTTTTTAATCTATTTAGATATTTTATTTAACCTTAAAACAATTCGTTTTATTTAATAAGCCAATTTTTCCCTTAGATTGAAATTATGAGCTGGCTTGCAAACTTTATTATTATAAGAGTAATTCTTTTATGCAAAATGAAAAAATAAGTAGAATCACCTCTTTCCCTTTTGAAAAAATATCATTTAATCTAATCTTCAAATATAAATTAATTGATGTAAGAATAATTAAATAATGCATATAAAAGTCAAGTCAAAAAAACGTTATTTTTTTGCACAATGATAACATATAAGAAATCTTTTTGAAACCAATTTAAACCCACCTTCAATTTTAGAAAATTAGCTTTTTGAAAGGCAATTAAATTATTTACATGAAAAATATGTCCAAATAGAATTTTGACATAATTAATGGATTTGAATGGGATATAAAAGGTAGATTTAAATAATTTAATTATTTTTGTTCGAATTCTTAGACTTGAAATATTTAGATTGCATTTCAAGCCCTTAAAGCTTTTCGATATCTATTTAATTCTTAATTTAAATATTCAATCTTTTTTATTGCTTAATTTCTATTTGATCTACATAATTGAAGAAATTTAATTCAACTTAAGACCTTTATTTTTTTGGTAATGAAACCTTTAAATAATCACTAATATCATTTAATATAAAATTATTTAAACAAATTAATAATTTAATTTATAAATCAATTTTGAATTAATATTTTGAGGAAGATTAAATGGAAAAGAATATTAATACTTATTTACTCAATTTCTTTCAACTTTAATAGTTGTTTAAATGAATTTATTTGTATAAAATATGCATTCTTCAAAAATATGAGAATTATTACATATTATATTACAATCAGTACTTTAAAGCTTTAAATTTATTCGGATTTATGAAATATTCATATTTATGATTCTAAAATAATTGATTCTTAGAGTATTAGTATTTTAGATTTTAGGTATAACAAAGGTAATTATGAAAGTTGATTTCAAGATTATATTAATGAAAAATAATATTTGAACAAACTCATAAAATATCTAATATTTAAATTAAAGAAAATATTTCTGTTTATGAGTAAATCATAAAAAGAGGATAATTTGAAGTCTTAAATAGAGACTGAAAGAGAAGATAAAAAAATTTGTGGGATTGTCAATTTCACATTCAAATTTCGAGAAGGTGAATAATTAGAATACAAAGTTGATGATTGCTTGATAGAAAATCATTACTTGATAGATGGCGATTCCAAAGATTTTATTTGTCCAGATGATCTGAATATTAATTATTGTTATTTAAATGAACAAGGAGAATAAATTTAGTTAGATGTAGAAGACTATGAGATAGATAATATTTCTGACCTTGATAGTAGTTTTTAGTAACATCAAGGAGAAACTTCATTTTTTTTTGTATAATATATGGTAATAAGTCCAAATCATTAATTTATATTTTTATGTGTAGATATAAAAATGGTAAATTAGAAAGAGTCATATAGAATGATAGTAATTGATATTAAGAATTAAGAGGTTAGGAAATAATTTTACATAAATTATTTTATAGGATAACAAAAACCATAATTTTCAAATGATGGTAATGTTGCAATTATAGATATTTCTAAAAATGAAAAAGGATCAAGATATTTATTTTTTGATCTTTAAAATGATTGTTAAAATGTTTCAATCTTTCAATTTGATTAACATTTATTACGGATAGAATATGATGAGAAATCTAAGTGTTTTTTTTATATACAATCAGATGGTGAAATAATTAAATAACCAATCAATTTTGAAGATTACACAATTGATTAATCTAAATGTTAGAAATTTCAGATCTGTCCAATATTAAATAAATATCTTGATTACAATATTCGGTTTTATTTACTTTATGATTCTATTGGGCTTCTTTTGGATGATTATGGTTTATTTATTATTATTAGAATGGGAGAAAATTGTAAAGTCCTTAGGAATTATAACTATGAATCTTATCGTCCAGTGTATATACTTAATAAGGCTTTTGTTATTGCATCCGATTACGATAAGAATATTCTCCTTTTTATAGATATTTTAAAAGGAAAATTAATAAGAAAAAGTGAATTTACTTAAAGACCAAATAAATACTAATATTATTATCCTCCAAAAAAATCTTATTATATTTCTTATCTATTTTATTCCCCTTAAGAAGAAAATAGTGATTTTGAAGATTGGAATATGATGAGGCCTTAATTAGAAAAGAGATACAAATGGATAATTTTTGATGTAATTAGAGGAATTGAGAAAGAAGTCAATAAAACAATATTAACTTAGGATGATATAAAAAGATCTATATTTACGCACGATTTTGTAGCTTAAACATATAAAAATAAAGTTAGTTTTCAGCTTAAATTATGAATTTTAGAAAACATTAATAATAATCAATAATGATATTTATAAATAATATCATTTTATTACCCCCTACATAATTGCAGTTTTAAAGTTTCTTCATACTTATTTATCATAATCCTGAATTTAATCAGAATTAATTAACAGGCATTTAATTTATCAAGCATATCCCAATTAAAAACAAAATTTATAAATTATTATTTTCTTTAGGTCCAATATTTTGTATTGAAAGTACAATTCTTTTAAAATTATGGATTTAATGTTTTCTTCAATTATGTTCATAAAATAATCTAATTTTACTGAAGAAATCTTAAGCTATCTTTTAATCTATTATAAATTATAAAAATTACTTTCTATATTTCCTTTAGAGCTACAAATTTCTAATTTAGATCTTTATGATTACTTTCCTTAAACTTTTTTTCTAAAACTTAAATCTACTAATAATTGAAGCATCATTTGAGAAGAATATTCCAGATTATTTCATTTCAGCCAGTTCAGGTAATATTTAGAATTTAGATGAAGTGAATTGAATTGAAAAATTCTGGGGCTTTATATAAAGATATGTTCTAAATTTAAAGCAACAAGAAATTGAATTTACCTTTGCCATAAACATTGTTCTCTTCCTTATATCTAAATAATAAATTTTTTGAAATATCATAAAGTTTAATTTCTTTTTTGTGAGATAATTTATGTATTCTGATTTTATTTTTTTCTAGTGCAATCATTTTTTAGACTCATTTTCCCATATGAAGGAATGAAATAGGCAAATCATGATATGGACACATATTTAAAAAAAATTGGAATATTTATTGTTGTTAAATCTTCTTACTTAAGTGTATGAACTAATTATTTATTCAATCAAATTACTAAATTCGAATAATCTACATAAACTTAATCTAATTGTTAATCAATCAAATTTTAGATTAACTAATTTTCAAAGATAATCATATTATCAAAATATTCCATCGTTATATCAATTCAAACATAATATTATCCATTTCAAAATCATTATTAGTTTAAAAATATTCTTTTTTCCTTTATTTTCATAATCCATATTAAATTGCTCATTAATAAAGAAAAAATCCAGACCCAGTCCCTCCGCTTTCGCTATTTGATCTTGTTACCAGAAATTAATCTAAAAAATCTATTATTTTTCTATTTATTCCCTAATAAATTCTAATCCCTCATCAACTAAGCTTTATCCTAGACATCAGATGAGTTCTCTTTTCCATAAACAAATGAATGCTTCTTAGATTGGATTTATCTATTTCTTTAAACTTCATATACCATTCTGTCATCACAATCAGTAAATAGTGCTAATGGAAGATAATTTCCATCAACTAAGTCATAAATATCATTCATCTATGTTTTTCATTGAGCTCCTTCTGTCACATTTTCCATAACATATCCCCATCATTATGCTAGCCAACCAATATGAATTTGTAATGCAGATGAAATCGTAAGTTAATTATTTAAATATAAAAATAATATTGAGAGAATTATTGTATTTTAATCTAAATTTTTGTTAAAAAGATATTTGTAATTTTAAATCTATTAAATTTATATAAGAACTCAAAAGATTTATAAGTTCAAAAAGAATAATAATCAATTTTGATTTTGGATTATAAAAATCATACCATATTATGATTAGATTAGTTAATTTATTTGGCATTATATGAACTATATTTATATACAAATGTTTAATAATTACTCATTTCCTCACAAGAATACCATTACAAGAATGGAATTCTTAATTTGGATAAAGGCCACAAGTTTAACAATGACCTTAAAGAGTCTTGATTCTTTGGTAATCCAGTAACAAGAGTCAAGATCCGGAGATTATTCCAATTATATACCCAGGACTAATCCAAATAAACCATCCCCTATCAATTCCATTGGCCATGACATACCTTAA
>CAJJDM010000230.1:2048-37694 GCA_905182975.1 Paramecium primaurelia
CTTATTGAGATGTTCTATTATTGCAATTTTCTATCAATTTTGGAAAACTGAAATTTAATATCTATCATAAAGGAATATGTTTCTTTTGTTGATAAATATTCTTATTTTTGTAATGTACAAAATAATCAAAATTAATACTATTTAAATTAAACATCATAGTTGGATTCAATATATGATAGACGCATTTTCAAAAGAAAAAAAAATCAATTCAATATAACAAATAAATAACCTTTGATGACTCAATAATACAAACAACTCCAAAACAAAGAAAGAATAGAAGGAATGCTTTTGGTGATCTTTGGTTTGGTTCAGTAGTTGAGCAAACCATAAACATCAAGTTCATCCTTATTTAGAGAAGCTCCACTCTTTTTTTTAGATAATCTCCTTTCTTTTTGATTTCACTTACCCATGTCTTATAATCGATAAGAAAATAATTGATATAAAGAATATATTCAAAATTAACATTTCTATAACATTATCAATTGGCTATAAGTTTATTATACGAATTATTATTTAAGGCATTTTTGATAAATTTCTCTATATATACTTATAAATAATAATAGTTTTCATTAGAACTGCAAATCAAATATGCATTCTTAAATTATCAAATCGTGATCAAGATTTTGTTCAGACATATTCATATTTCTAATATTGAGATAAATAATCACAAATCCTAATAGCTATAATTATGATAAACAAGAAAAATGCATGATCAATAATTCAAATTAAGTTATTATAATTCACATTATTCATATTACAATTAGTTATTCTATATTCTAAAAGAATCAAGCAATGTAATTGCAGAATTGAATTCTCCATAGCATTTTTTACCTCAATTACAATAAATTCCAAATCTACATATAGTTTTGACTTCTACTTAAAAAAAATACAGAAGATACATTTCTTTATTTATAGTATAAAACATAAAGAAAGAGTGATAAATATTCAATATTAAAATAAAAAAAGAAATTGAATAGATCAAAAAGCAGATCTAACTGAAATTTTGCTCAAGTTATGGATTCAGATGGCTATGTTTTAATTGAAGTTTCGAAAGCAGAAAACTTTAAGCAAGATTGGATACCTTTCAGAGAACCAAAATAAAAAACATTACAAATAATAAATTTTTATTTGAAATACCTTTTTTGATATTTTGTAGAGGTTAAAAGTTAGAACTAAGAACATGAAAAAAATTACTGATGTCTTAAACTAACGAAAAGATCATGACTTCAATAAAAAAGACTATTCAAATGAAGTAAAATTAAGAATCCACATTAAGTCTAATTAATAGCATAAAGGATAATCGATAGATCATAAAATTTTTATAATTTTTAGATAACTTTACATCTATGGATAAAACTTTAAAATAATGAGGGTCTAATTAATTAAATTAATTAGTTAAGATGAAGTTGGACCAGAGAAACAAGAATTTTGAAAATATTAAGATCTAAAATACTTCTTTGGTAGAAATTTATTTTTTTTACTCCATTTTAAGGGTATTAGAATTAAAAAAAATTAATATAAGTGGGAAGAATTTGAAAAGAGCATAATTATTTAATTGTAAATGGAATAACTTAAGAATCCATCAATTAAATAAATTCAAAGTTTATAGTGATATTCTATTATTTTCTTGCGATGCAAATAAGTCTACACTAATAATAAAAATTTAAATTAAATAGTCATAATAATTGAATTTATTCAGTATGCTTCTCTTTGATAGAAATATATTCATTATCTTCTTGATTTGGAGATAGTAAGGGGATGCTAAGAATAGAGTAGTATATTGAATAAACATAACTATTGTGTCTATTTAATTTAGATTTTTATTGTTCTGTGATTGAAGTATTCATTGGAATCCATTAGTTGATCGGATAATTGATAGAAATAGTGCAAAATAAAAACTAAATAAGATAGATACTAAATGCTTATCCTCAAAATTTTTATTAATCCACATTAATAGCATGAAAATATTTATATATAAATATTTATTAATTATAATTTTTAATATGTATTTAGAAACAAGTGTGGTTTAATGTTTTGGGGAAATTTTTAGATATATGCAAAAAAATTTAATCTGAAGCAAGATATTATTGACATTTGGAATTTACCTTTATAATTAAGAGCTTACAATGAGATGGCAACCTTTAATTTGAATTTACAATAATCTAACTTTATCACTTAATTCTCAAAAAATTTCAAGAGAATTTCACATGAAGACAAGTAACCCATCATTCACCCATAAAGGCACTATCTATTAATAGATAGAAAAAAACTTTCAAAAAGGATGGCTAGAAGAAGTTAATGCAGGGTTGAAATATAGAAAAAATAAATAGTATCTGGGATGATTTGAAAAATAATTAAATCCAGAGAAAGAAATGATACAAAAGATTCTAAAGAATTGAAAATAACATCATAGAAAAAATTGAATTGAAGAATAAAGGAAGTTGATTTACATTAAGAAGGAGTTCATTAATAATATTAGTTATTCGTATAATCATTGCTGAACCATGATGGAATGAATTGAAAGGCTTTATAGTAGAGTACAACTACTAAGATTATTCCTTTTTGATAGCTAACTAAGAATATTATGATTTTATATAAATTAGATCAAATTTTAATTTATAATAACTAAGTGAATTTTCTATAAAATGAAATTGAAAAATAGATTTAAGAATTTATGATTATTATAATTTTATTGGATATTGATGATTCATTCATATTGACTTGTTAGAATTTTATCTTATTTCTTTATTCTTGATTTAAAGATGTATTTTTCTATTTCATCAAGGATTTCTATTTCTAGAGCCTCAATTAAAGCTTTTGCAAAGGGTTTTCTCTCAGAGTTTTATCTTAAATTTTCTAGTTCCTAAAGAGTACTTTACATAGCTGATTCCATAATCTAGATCATCAGACTACAATAATTTTGTTAGTTCAAAAAATTGTTAAACTGATTCATAAATTGATCCGAAACTGTGATTCCATCATCATTAATCATTTATTAATTTTTCATATAGTTGATAACATTTTACACTAATAATTTGGGTTCTTAATCAAATATTTATTTTACCTATTCATATTATTATTCAATTTATTAAATTTACAAAGTACTCACTTAATTCTGCATTTATTCTTTTAAGTTGATTAATTATTAGGTTTGTGACTTAAATCTCTCTATATGAGCATTAGAATGGGCATTATACTATTCCTTAAAAATTATTTCTATTGGCTCTATGAATAAGCATTTATCACTGAATATATTGCATACATCCATGATTTTTGGTCTGATTACTCTCTAATACAATCTATTCATTGATATTTTGTCTGGTATCTTTACATTATTACATTCATCTTAAATATCTTAATTATTTATATCGAAGTTTGAATTTAAATATTGTTAAATGTTGATACTGGTAATATATTGATTCACATTCTAAGGATTGCATAATTTTTCAAAATACAGATCCAAAGTTAGTATTTTTTTTTAAAGTTCAATATCTTTGGAATAAATTATTTAAACAATTTTTGAAAATTACTTAATTTCATTATTTAGTGTTATTTCATATTATTAATATTCTTGAATTTTGTTTTATATCCCATTATATTTTCTATTACCCTATATAGTACAAATTTCTTCAACTTCTTATTTTAAATTTTCTTGTTATTTTTTAGTTTTACATTTAGCTATCTATAATTTTATATATTTTTTTGTTAATTCACAAAAACGATTTTGAAAGCCTTGAACTGTTCCTCTAGATTATTAAAAACATTAATTTATTAAATCATACAGATTTTGTCCCGTATTTTCAGAAATAGTTCCATTTTAAACTTAATCTCCTAATACTTCTGTTGCTAAATTTAATATTTGATGATAATTCTATGTTCTTAAAGCAGTTTCTTATATCATTTGCAAAGTTTGATATTAATTTTAGATGTTTACTTTATCTAAATCACTTAACCAAAAACCTGCTTTTTTCAATCCATCTGCTGTAACAGTTGGGATTTAATCCAAAAATTGATTAATTCCAATTTATTTTATTGTTTAAAATGCTTGGCCTCCTATTTACAGAGCTTCCTTAATTCCAGAAGGTCCTGCTAAGACTAATGCTGATGCAATATTGATCATTTTGTTTTATCCCCAAGCTCCCCAATCAATATTTAATCCTTTCCATGCTGCTGCTACAGAATGGACCATATCAGAAATTCCTCCAATTATAAAAGTTTTTCCTATAGGTAATGCAGCTCCACAAGTTAATGCACTTATTGCACATCCTACAAAAAACTGAACTGCTCCAATTACAAACTTGGCTAGATATTGCCACCATTTTTTTTTCTTTCTTTCTTTTTTTGTTTTTATAACTTTTCCTAACAAAGGTAAGGGTCCGTCATTTATCACTTCTTGCTTATCTTTAGATGACATTTTTTCATCACCGTCTTCATTTTTTTCATTGAAATGCAAAAGGGCCCAATTTACATCAATATTTTCTTTTTCAGGATTAAAAGTATTAAAAGTATTTAAAGTTTCATTAATATTTTAAATAAGTTATTCGTAAACTTTAATATGATTCTTGGCTTTTGAATCTAATTTTTGTTTATTATTTTAATTTTAATTTTGTATATTTTGATTATTCACATCTTATTATATTTCTTGATTAGAAGTATTATTTTGTATATTTGAAATATTGTTATGATTATCTTAGTTAATCTCATTAGATTATTAAAAAGAATTCATTTCAAGATCTAGTTATGGCAACATTTAAGTTTATTCTTCATTGTTTGATTGTCTAATTTCTTCAAGTTTTTTTGAAAATTATTCTATTTATGATCTATTTAATTTAAATGCAGTTGAAAATCCTTTTTCATCATCAATTTTGTTTTGAAATAATTCTTTTGCTTTCTACAATGATGATATTCCTTGTTGAAAATTTTTCTGTTTTATTTCATAAAATCCTTAATAATAATATGCAGAAGGATCATTATCTTAAATTTGAATAGCCTTCCTAAACATATCTAAATTATCTCTTTCCAATCCTTACAAAATCAAATACTTTGGATTTTAAGAATCATTTTAGTTCAAAATTGTTTCAATTTCATCTTCCTTTAATCCAGTCTCTTGATGTTCTTCCAAATAAAGGCCCCATTTTTCTTCCAAAGCTTTGAAAGCTGCATGATTCTCCTTGAAACAAACCAGACTTTTTGCAATTCTGCAGAACCTTTCAAAACATCTATCCTCATTTTCTAATCTTTTCATTTCCAATTCTATTTCATCTGAATAAAATTTCTCATTAAAATTTCTTAAATATACAAGGAGGTCTAAAGTTGTAAAGGTTGTATTAACATTTCTAATATAATAAGCTTTAACATCTTTAATAGTGTTTAATTTTAATTAACCAACATATAGATTTTCCTCATAATTAACTATAAGTTGAGCTGTACCTTTTTACCTTGTCTTCCTGTTCTACCAAAACCTTATTGTTAAATTCTGATATTTCTAGGTAAAAATGACATAATCACATGTAAACCTCCATTATCTTCTAATTCTTCGTTTGTAATAAGATCTGTTCCTCTTCCAGCCAAATTAGTTGCAATTATAAGAGAATTAGGCTTTATATCATGATCTATTTTTTGGCTGTCATCATAATATACTACAGATTTTAGATTATTTTTTTGCAAATGTAATTTAATTTTATTGACGTCTTAAATTGTCCTATTAATAATAAGAACTGCTCTCCTGTTGTTCATTTATTATTAAACAGCCTATAGAATAGCGTCTTTCCATTCCTCTTCCTTTAGGGCTGCATATCCTAGCTCTTCTTTTAATTGTCTCTTTTTATAAGGAGGCATGAAAACAAAGTCTAAATTGTACTACTTAGCCAATAGATTCTATGTAACCTATGAACCTAATGTACCTGTCAACCCTAAAATTTTATTCTTGTATCTTTTAAAGAAAGTAACATTCGATAGATAGTTTGTGTTAATTGATATAGGGCTAATAGGAAGATTATGCTTTAATTATACAAATTGATGTAATCCTTTTTCCCATTGCATATTATTTTTATGAATAACTCCTGTGTTCTAAAAATCAATTATTCTAACATTATTATTTTCTATTTTGTAATGACAATCTTCTTGGAGATTATATTTTGCCTGAATGGCATTTTCAATCCATGTTTTCTTCATAAAATCGATATAATTTAATCTGTATTTAGGTATAAATTCGTTTAACACATCTTTTAACTAGAGATTCAAAGTAGATTCTACATATTCTTTCAAATCAACGCTATAATAATTTGTTTCATCAATAATCATAACTTGCTTTTCTGTTGATAAATTTGATTCTGCCTTACAGATTTCATCCCAGATTAATCTGAGAACCTTAGTTAAATCAAGCATTCCTGGCAAAGGAGAACTTAATAATGTCTTATTGCTATTTCCATCAATAAGCATAGAATCAACCTCATCAACAATAATATATTCTTATTTTCTATCACCCATAGTACCTCTTTCTTAATATTCATGTCTTAAAATATCAGCTTAAAAACTATGAGGATCTCCATAAACTACTTTAGAATTATAACATGGTAGCATTCCTTTAGTTATACTATTTGATCCACCAATATTGTGAGATACTGTGACTGAAAATGAGCTATAAAATTCTTTCAATTATTCGGCATCTCTAGTTGCCAAAACAGGAGAGCTAGTTACTACATCAACATTAGACTATTTCTTTTAATTCAATAAAATTGCAAGCATTGCAATGATTAGAGTTTTCCCTTCCCCAGTATAAATTTAAGCCAATCGTCCTTAATTAAGATTATGATTATATAATTCTATGACTGACAATAATTAGGTTGGTCTTGGATAATATGAAAAGTATTCCTTTACTTTTAAGCACAAAAATATTAAATCCTCATACAGTAATTCTGGAGAGCTTGTAAAATTATTAAAGTTTAAATCTAGTTCTTATTCTTCATTGAGTGAAGAATACACTTTTTAAAGTAAATTTGATAATTATTCATTAGATCTCTGATTAATAGAATTATACTCCTAAAAGAGATCCTTTATTGTCTACTTAATAACTACTTATTAAATAAATTAGTCAGCTGTTTGAAATTCTAATTTTGCAGCCTCCTATACTATTTTTACATTTATTTTCTTTAATTGAACAAATTAAATAATTTGATTAATTTCTTCTTCACTTTCAATTTATTATGATAATTTCTAATGTAAATTTATTAATTCTTAATGGGTCCAATCTTATTCAATTTCAATAGTTTGAGAAATCTCTTCAATCAAGCACTCTTGTAATTTATCCCAATTATTAAAGTATTCCAAAAGTAACTATATAACTTTTTCTGGACTCTAAACTCTTTGAATTTAATAATTTAAAATTAATTTTTAGTCTTCGTTCAATTCCATTTAGGATATAATAATCGATTGCAACTACTGATTATCTTCAGCTGACCAATTTTTATTCTCAATCAGCTCCTCCATATTATCTTATTATTTATTTTATTAATTTTATTTTTTGTGAATTTAAATTGATAGAATTTCTTGAAATTCTATAAAAAACTTATATATAATAATTCCATATTTTTAAAGTTCATTTGAAGGCCTCATTTTTTATCTTTTTGAAAGAGATAAAGTAAAAAATTTAGAAGATAACATGAATATTCTAATTGTAATTCGATTTTCAAATTAGTTGCTGTTTTTATTTAAGGATACATATAAAAGACATTTTCATTAAAAACTTATCATATATACTTGAATGCAAATAAACTATATATTTTTATAACAATATAACAGATAATTTTATTAAATAATAAGAAAGTTGGCAAAAGAAAATGCTTTGAAATCTTCTCTTTAAATATTACCAAATAATCCAATCTAGGATTCTCACTATGATATTCTAAGTAGTTTCTGAAATATGGATAATCCAAGTTCAAGAAGCTATTGCATTTCATCTTTTCCTATATTTGTCTTATTAAGAAGTAGTAATAAGTAAAATTAGTTGAGTTTAGCTAAGATTAAGTAGTAGGTTATTTGAATTTCAACATTGCCATATAAATTAATTGATGTATATTCCCCATCTCAGAATGATAGAATCTTAAAAAGCTTTTGCTGAGTGGCATCTAAGTTATTAAGAGTACTCATTTTATATGGCCAAAATCTAAAATTCAATTCTGAATGTTAATAAACAACAAGTAAAAACAAGAGTGCCTTTCTGAATGATATTGTTAATATAATATGATAAAAAGATGATTAAAATTCTTATTCCACAATTTTTACGATTTCCCTAAAAAAGCACTTCTATTCATTATAAAAATATTAAGTACTGATTCTTTTCTCATTTGAAATATCATATCAATAAGCCACGTTAGATTGAATCTATTCATATTCAGAAATTGAGTAAAAAAATAAAAGAAATAAAAACCTCCCGCTAGGTTTTGTTGAATGTAAATGCATTCACAAATGAATTTTGTAGTGATATTCCCAAAAAAAACAATTTATATGAATGGCATGAGTGAATGGCATATTATACTAACATAATGAATTTCTATAGAGAATATCTAAATTATAGTTTTTCATTAGATTAATCACTAGTTTGTATGGGATTTCCTTTTAAATTATGTTAGTTGATTAAACAAACGAAAAGTCTATATTAAAAGTAAATATGGTTGTTAATATTTGCAGATGATTAATAAGCATCTTTATGAGGATAGCAATATTTGCAATTTTTTTTTTAAGTATTGATCACACTCAATACAGAAATTTTCTTTTCCAATAATAAAATTTGTGGGTCCTTTGTGATAAGAAATATTATTTTTTTTAAATAGAGGAAAAAAACCAGTATTGTAAAATTTTATTTTCTTAAACTTTATTATTGAGTTAGCAATCATTATAAGTGAATACGATTGGCCTATTATTTAAATAATAGAAGTTTTTTTATGAAATCTATTATCAAGATGAGGTTATTTTTGAAATAAAATTCTGAATTGAAAATCATGCAAGATGATAGACTATTTATGATTGGATTATACATAATTGTAACTGATTCTATTAATAATTCTTATATTACAATCGATTCGATATCATTTAGAGTGATGAGATGGAGAAGTTTGTTCCTAATTCACTTTCAAAAAAATTCTCAAATATATGGAATCCTAAATTTAATTAAGTTTATCCTTTAGAAGATTTATTTACTTATAAAATTATCACTTTTATATATCCTAATTGTGTTTTTCAAAATCATACAATTTTAAATTGCTAATTGAATCTTGATAAAATTTGCTTTTTTTCAATTTTTTTTTGTCAGAGGGAACTTTAACCTTATTAATCCAAAATCTTGGTAAAAAATGTTTCATAAAAGGATATCAAGCTATTTTATTTTAATATAATATTTCTTTTATAAATTATATTTCTTGAATAATTTCAGCGTTATTATATTCTTATAGTCTTCAGCTCTATAGTTTATATGATTCAAAAATTAAAAAAAAATGAATTTTTAGTCTCCGTATGCTTTGTGGTTTTTATTGAATAATAAACATTATTTTAATTCTATAATAGTCTAATCTGTTTTCGTTTATTTTTTTCGGTCTTCAAGATTTTTATTGAAGGGACAGTTATATATATAATTCTCTCAATAACTATAGTTCTTTGACCATTTATTTATTACACAGCTTCAAGAAAGCAAAAATATAATTTTTTTAAGTTCTTAATAGTAATAAAATATAATATAAATTAAAAATAATGTCGCAACAATTGTTTCTATTCTTATATTACATGTATATTTTAATTTCCTTAGTGAAAAATAGTGAGTAATATCCATAATTATCCCATCNTAAAAAGCAATTAAGTCAGTGAGCCATAGTTTGTATGGGATTTCCTTTTAAATTATGTTAGTTGATTAAACAAACGAAAAGTCTATATTAAAAGTAAATATGGTTGTTAATATTTGCAGATGATTAATAAGCATCTTTATGAGGATAGCAATATTTGCAATTTTTTTTTTAAGTATTGATCACACTCAATACAGAAATTTTCTTTTCCAATAATAAAATTTGTGGGTCCTTTGTGATAAGAAATATTATTTTTTTTAAATAGAGGAAAAAAACCAGTATTGTAAAATTTTATTTTCTTAAACTTTATTATTGAGTTAGCAATCATTATAAGTGAATACGATTGGCCTATTATTTAAATAATAGAAGTTTTTTTATGAAATCTATTATCAAGATGAGGTTATTTTTGAAATAAAATTCTGAATTGAAAATCATGCAAGATGATAGACTATTTATGATTGGATTATACATAATTGTAACTGATTCTATTAATAATTCTTATATTACAATCGATTCGATATCATTTAGAGTGATGAGATGGAGAAGTTTGTTCCTAATTCACTTTCAAAAAAATTCTCAAATATATGGAATCCTAAATTTAATTAAGTTTATCCTTTAGAAGATTTATTTACTTATAAAATTATCACTTTTATATATCCTAATTGTGTTTTTCAAAATCATACAATTTTAAATTGCTAATTGAATCTTGATAAAATTTGCTTTTTTTCAATTTTTTTTTGTCAGAGGGAACTTTAACCTTATTAATCCAAAATCTTGGTAAAAAATGTTTCATAAAAGGATATCAAGCTATTTTATTTTAATATAATATTTCTTTTATAAATTATATTTCTTGAATAATTTCAGCGTTATTATATTCTTATAGTCTTCAGCTCTATAGTTTATATGATTCAAAAATTAAAAAAAAATGAATTTTTAGTCTCCGTATGCTTTGTGGTTTTTATTGAATAATAAACATTATTTTAATTCTATAATAGTCTAATCTGTTTTCGTTTATTTTTTTCGGTCTTCAAGATTTTTATTGAAGGGACAGTTATATATATAATTCTCTCAATAACTATAGTTCTTTGACCATTTATTTATTACACAGCTTCAAGAAAGCAAAAATATAATTTTTTTAAGTTCTTAATAGTAATAAAATATAATATAAATTAAAAATAATGTCGCAACAATTGTTTCTATTCTTATATTACATGTATATTTTAATTTCCTTAGTGAAAAATAGTGAGTAATATCCATAATTATCCCATCCTTTTTCTTATAACCCAAATATTTCATAGATACCACAATTATGTCCAATAATTATTTTATTTACTTTTCCTGATTTTACATTCCAAATAGTTAATAGAGCACAAAACTTATGTGCTTCATCGCATGAAAACAGAATTATCAATATGAAATTTATAATTTTTACTTTTTTTCTTCCATTAAAATTTATCTTTTTTTCTCATAATATGCTAGAAAATCTATAACATAAAATGAATAATATTTCATCTCTTATTAAGTTTTTTTTTTTTGTATATATTCATTATTTGAGATGTTTTCTCTTTTAAATTAATATTACATTCCACATCTTAGTTATTTGAATATTAGCATTTGAATGTAAAGCCAAGAAACGGAAAGAAAATAATTAAGTGTTCATATTATGGTATCTATTTGTGCACATCCCCTTATTCATAAATATGCACTAATTGAATATCAGAGAAGAGTTGTGTAGCTTTGAAGGCTCTCTTTAAAAATTATATTTTGAATGCTCCCTGATCTTTGATCTTCTGATGTTAATCAGGAGGGGAATAGAGAAGATTGTTGAATAGAGAAAATATGACATACATTTAGCAAGTATGACAATTAATCACATCATAGTTTCTTTCATTCTCAGTAAATAATTATTAAATACATTAATAATATAATTTATATGCCTCTGATTTAAATATCGAAATATCCAGTTTTATAATTTATATTATTTAAAATTTAACGAATTTGAAATAATAGCATTTTATTCAATCAATTAAATTATTCAAAAACCGATATGCTTTCATTGATAAAGTATTCTTAAGATAAAAACAATCAAAATTCTTTACTAGAAATTAGAATAATGCATTAATTGAATAAATTTGTATAAAATAAAAAAAAAATAATAATATAAATATATATTAGTACTTATCATTCATTTTCCTAATAATAGGAATCTTAACTCTTCATTATGATTCTAAAATTCGCAAAAAGAGACCTACATCCTACTATGGCAAACTGTTTAAAGCTATAATTACTATCAATAAAATAGAGATTTAACAAAATTAGTTAATACTATTAATAATTTGAATTTGGAAAATTTCTAATTATTTAAAAATATCGTCCTCCATAATTTAGATTGGGTAAACTTTAAATATGTATATTTGAAAGCTAATATTTTTTGATTACAGAATATTAAATGTAAGTAACCCTCAAATTTGTAAGTATTCTAATTAGATAAAATCAATAACGATCCATCAAGGGTTAGATTTATAATCTTAAAAAAAGGGATCTTGTCTTTAAGATAAATTTATAAGTAATTTTATTACGCTAAAGTCATTTCAATCTTTTGTAATATATAAAGAATCATAGCTTAATTCTAATCATTAAAATTTAGTTTCTTAATTGTTTTTAAAATTATATAAACTTTAAAATTTAAGAATGTGTTACATTTTTTAAATTATAGATCTTTAATAATTAATTCTTAGAGAAGTAGATAGCTTGAATTTTTAGAGGAAAATATACCTTTTTAAGATAATAAATTTATAGTCAATGTTATCATTTGAGTTTTATCCCTAAATTTACCTAAACTAAGTTAGATATTTTTATGAATAATTGAGTTGAAAAACTCAGATTCGACCAATATTTTGAATTTTATTATTGAGAATCTATTTAGTTCAGTTTAGTAATGTATTGAAAAGTTTGTAGTTCATTATTTGTCATCATAATCAGAGAATTTAGAAAATTAATGTTCTTATATTTATATAGTGTTATTAAATATAATAATAGTGATATGATGCTTTAACATTCAAAACATTTCAATCTTATTAAAATTCGATATTAAAAAATGATAAAATAATTAATGATTCTATAATCTCTATCTTGTTTAATGAAATAACCTTATTTTCTCTAATTTTAACTAATGATGATTTTTGGTTGACACTATTTTCTAAATACAATCTAAAAGTAAAAAAATAATAAAATGTTTTATTTAGGAACTAGGTTCAATGCAGATTCATTCAAATATATTAAAATCAAAATATTAATACATTTTTGGTGGTTATACTTTTTGTAAATTAATAAAAAGTAATTGCGGATATATACAAAAGATGATACATTAGTATCATTTATGCTTACATAAACAAAAAATTAAATTTACAATCTAAAAAATAAATTTAATAATATGCTATGCCCTTAACAATTTATGGGCAGGTATTTGGTACTAAAAATGGAATTAAATAAGATTTTTAAGCTGGGCATTCTTAATATAAAATATAGAGCCCATCAACCCATTTATTTGGTTAATCAGCATCAAAAATTGTTAAGTGTAAATTTTATTAATTATAATTTGCTTGAATATTAGATTTTAACAGTATCTTTTTTATTATCATTATAATCAATACTGTATTTTTCTCTTTGAACTATGAATAGACTCATTTGATATCATTATTTTTAATCAAGGTTGCCATTATTATGCTCTAATTTTAATGTTTCAAAATTAATCAGTTAGGCGATTCTCTTATTCTTTCTTGCATTCTATAATTTTGATTAGATATATAGTTTGAGTCTTAAATAATATAAGAATAACCAATAATCATATAATAAGTTGAGATTAGAGTTTTCAGTTTAAATAGGATGGTGGAGAGATTTCATGATTTATTATATTTTAATTGAATTCAGTTATAATTGAATAATTTATTTTTAAGTATCTACTTAAAATTGCTTTTACTATAATTATCAATAAAGGTATGTAAAAATGTTTGCAACCTAGTTTATTTCTTTACATATATTTTGATATCATCTTAAATTAAAATTCTTATTATCAAATAATATCAAATTAAAGAAAAATATATCCTATCTATCAATTTTCATGAAGAATTTATTTAATGTTTATCGGGATTAGCTTAGAAAATAAAAACTGTTACCAGAATTATTCAGTTTCTTAACAAACTTGATAGAGATTTGATTTACAATCAACCAAGATCCTGCCATCTTAAGGCTATTTCATTAACTTAACTTGGATTGCTATGTTTTTAATTATTTGCAATAAAAAAATTATTTTCAACAATTCAAATCTACAAGATGTCTATCAATACATTATAATTGTAATTTTCCATTATATTTAAATTAGGTTTCAAATGAGAATGTGTGAAGGCTTTTAGGAAGTTTTACAAGTAATTCTCCTTTTATACTTGTAGAATGTAGTAATTTCTGTTTTTGAGTTTGCTATTTAAATGAATTTTTATTTCCAAAATTAACATTTTATACAGAATTTATTGTACTAACCAGACTTTATTTTTTAATCTTTTAAAAAAACTTAAATAATTTTTTTATTGAACTATTAAAAGTAACACTGTAACATTATCATACAGTTATAATCAATATTTAATACAACTCTATTATTTGTTTCTAATAGATTCACTCTTTAATAAGAAACTGGCATAACCATAAATTTATCTACTCAATAATTTTTATTAAAGAGATGTATGAATATATGTATAAAAAATTTTTGACAAATGAAATTATATTAAACCTAAATAAAAAAAGGTGTAAAATTAAATATAACAAAAAAATTGATAAATTATATTAATAATATTCATGATTATTTTCACATTAAAATAGTCTTCTATTATGATTGCAAGACATAACCTCCATATTATGATAATAGCTACTTTAAATCAATACCTTAATGAGTTATGAATTCTCCATTAAAGATTAAAGCACCAAATGCTTAAAATATAGGATATTTGTATATAAGAAGAATTGTAATATTAGAACTAACTAATAAAATGAAAATAAATACCACCTTCTTCATAAGATAGATTTGGAAAAAGAGATGTTTTAAATTGAGCTATAATATCTGTTTAATTTTTATCTGAGAGTTAAATTTATTTTTATTATATACAATCCCATAATCTTATAGATTTATCATCACTGCCGGATGCTAATTAAGTTCCATCAGGAGAGAAGCTTACTGATAGTACACAACCATTATGACCCTCCAACTTGGCCTTTTATTATCCTTACTAAACATCCCATAACCGAATAGAATTATCATCACTGCCAGATGCTAATTAAGTTCCATCAGGTGAGAAGCATACTGATCGGACATAATCACTATGACCAACTAATTTAGATATTTATTATCCAGTCTTAATATCCCACAAACGGATAGATTTATCACCACTACCAGATGCTAATTTAGTACCATCAGGAGAGATACAGATTGATTTAACAGAACTATAATGACCATCTAATTATAATTTTTGCTATCCTTTCTTAACATCCCACAATCGTATAGTTTTATCATCACTACCAGATGCTAATATAGTACCATTAGGAGAGAAGAACACTGAATACACATTCTAACTATGACCCAATAATTTGGATATTTATTATCCAGTCTTTACATCCCACAAACGGATAGATTTATCACTACTTCCAGATGCTATTTTTGTACCATCAGGAGAAAAGCAGACTGAATAAACCCAACTACTATGCCCATTTAATTTAAATTTTTATTGCCCTTTTTAAACATCCCATACACAAATATATGAGTCACTACTACACGATGCTAAAATAATACCATTAATAGAGAAGCATACTGAATAGACAATTCCACTATGCCCATTGAATTTAGACTTTTATTTTCCAGAGTTAATATCCCATAAAAGGATAGAACTATCATAACCACCAGTTGCTAATGTAGAACCATCAGGGGAAAAGCATACTGATTGGACACATTTACTATGTCCATCTTAGTAGGATTGTTGCTGTCCTGCTTTATAATCCCATAAGCGGATAGATTTATCTCCACTACCTGAAGCTAATTTAGTGCCGTCAGGAGAGAAACATAATGAATACACATAATCACTATGACCAACTAGTTTAGATATTTATTATCCAGTCTTAATATCCCATAAACAGATGGATTTATCAGCGCTACAAGATGCTAATGTATGGCTTTCAAGGCAAAAGCATACTGATAAGACTTCCATACAATGGCCATCTAATTTAAACTTTTGGTGTCCTGTTTTCACATCCCATAAACGAATACATTGATCTTTACTATTAGAAAAACTTCCACTACAAGATGCTAATGTAATTCCGTCAGTAGAAAAGCATAAAGAATTAACACAGCTTTTGTGACCATTTAGTTTCATTTTTTTTTTTTTTGTCTAAACATCCCAAAACAAGATTGACTAATCATCACTACCAGATGCTAATGTAGTACCATTAGGAGAAAAGCATATTGAACGGACACAACTTGTATGACCATACAATTTTGTTTTTATTTATTCTGTTTGAATATCCCATAAACAAATAGATTTATCAGCACTACCAGATGCTAATGTATTACCATCAGAAGAAAAACATACTGAATGGACACAACTAATATGACCATACAATTTTGTTTTTAATTATTCTGTTTGAACATTCCATAAACAAATAGATTTATCAGCACTACCAGATGCTAATGTAATACCATCAGGTGAAAAGCACATTGATTTAATATAATCCCTATGACCCTCTAATTAAAATAATTATCTTCCTGTATTAACTTCCCATAATCGGATCGAATCATCTCTACCACTATAAGGACTTCCACCACCAGAAGCTAATTTAGATCCATCAGGAGAAAAGCATATTGAATTGACACTACCGAAATGACCTTCTAATTTATGTAACTAATTTATTTTTAAATTCTCCCATTTACAATTAAATAATTATGCTCCATTTATATTTATTCCACTTATATCAACGTTGTTAAATTATGATCCATTTAAATTACATTTGAAGAAATTGGCTCCAATTAAATCAGTATTCTTAATCCTAATATTTTCAAAAGATTGTTTATAAAGTATAGCTTTCATTTCTACTAATAAAATGAGTGAGTTTGATCCACATTAGATAAATTTTTCATCTATTGCAGTAAGGCGAACTAAGAATTTTAGAAATTCAATAATCTTCTTTTCATCTTATATTTTTTTAATTATTTCTTGTCTAATGAAAAATTTTCCTTCAGCTGAAAAATCATTTTTATAAAAGTCATGATCTTTTAGTAAACTGATAATATTAGTTATTTTCTTAATGTTATTTCTTAAAACTTTCAACTTCTTTTCCTTATCTGTAAGTGATAAGTTATCTATTTGTAAAATGACTATTTCGAAATTTTTTTGATTCTCCTAATTAAAAAGATATCCTAAACAGTCTTAAATTTTCTATTTTGTAAAAATTTCAATAATAAGGCTGAATATCTCTTCATCAATATCTTTTGATAAAGCTAAAAATTCCCATATATCTTTTTTTTGTTTTAAACTGCAGATCATATATTTAAAAAAAATAATCGAATTTTTATTACTTTTTTTTTCCTTCTCATATATTTGAAGAACAAAGTTTTAATGTATTATTATTAAAAAGTAGATCTGACTTTACTATTATTGTAGGAAATTTGGAGAGTTAGAAACAAATAGTCTTATGCATAGATTGATAATATTCAGAATATAGAACATGTTTTTCTTCTATACAAATAAAGATTATTAATAATTCCTTGAGATGATTGATTATGTAAACCTTTATCCAAACTTTACTTTTTATTTTGTTCTTAAATTTCAATCAAATTAAAAAATATATGAAAAACCAGATGTCATACTTTTTATCAAATTCTTAAGATAGGCTTAATATAAAAATTTGTATTGAGATTTCGAAAGAATTCTAATATCAAGCTTCAGCAAAGTTAATTATCTTTCCATTTACAAAAATAAATAGATAAATTATTATTCAAAAGCTTAATAATAGTTTTCTTAAAAATAGTATTTATTAAAGTAATATTTTTATACAAGAAGTGATTTACTTTATTAAGGGAAAATAGAAAATCCTAATAATATAGGAAGAAGGGAAAATTATTTTAGAGTATAATATAAATCCAAAGATATGAAGACATGCATAGTTTATAATTATTTAAAGCTTATAATATTAACTTTTGAAAATGTCTAAATAATTAAATAAATAAATAATTAGAGGAATAGGATATAAAATCAAAAAAGGATTAAACATGGGATATTAATTAATATCAACTTTTATTTGAACCTTACGCGTTTAATTATAGATTTAACAAGTAGATAAATATCTTGAAAATCATTTCCTTTTTAAATATGATTTACTAGTATATTTATGAAAATTAGTATATAAAATATAATTTCCTTTAAATAATACCCACTTATTTCTCTAAAATAATCTATCAAGTAATTTAATTGAAAATAAATTAGTTAAAATATTAATCTATCATTAAAATGATTCGATCATAAATTTTAGTTAGATCTGGAGCTTCAGGTGTTATCATCATATAATATAAATTGGGGTTCGAATTACGCTACATTAAAGATAACACCATTTAGTATTAAATTTAAAAATTAGAGATTATGAGGACACCACGGGGTTTTGGATAATCAAGAATGGAGAATATAGTCTATATGAAATGATAGTAAAGAGGCTTACTTAATATATTAGATTCAAAGATATAGTCGTAAAATAGATAACAGGAGGAATTTCCAAAGATCTCAAATGTTAAAAGCTTTTCTGGAACAAAAAAGAAATACTAGGCCATTAATTTAGAAATGAGAGTCCGCCTATAAATTAAAGTTGAATTTGTTCAGAAATGAAATCAGTGAGACACAAAATTATTAGTGTAATAACTAATTTGAATATTTTGTTCTAAAAGTTTATATCACCAGTTTAATTTTCTTGAGTCTTTTGAAAATATTTTGTTAATGGATTAAAATATTCTCCTTGATTCATAAAATTTTTATATCTAAACCATATTTAGGCACAATATCTAATAATTCATAATTATAAATTTAAAGAAGAAAACCAATTTAAATTAAATTTTCATTAATTGTGGCATGAATCTCTAAATTGATTAATTGGAAGATTTATTAAACTCACACTTATATCAAAATATAAATGCTTTTGCTTTCTCAAAAATGCTTTATTTCTTTTATTTCTTGTCACAATCATAATCTTAATAATTATAAAATTGGAAAAGGCAAATGGCTTTATTTTTGTAATAAATAATAATTGAAAACTCTTTGTAATTGAAAATTGATCATAATTTCCCTCTTAGTAATCTTCTGTATATATTATTTACATCTGATGACAAAAGGCTTTAAAAATATAAATTATTCTATAATTATACTCAGAAATAAGTTCTAATCTTAATAACTAATCTTTAAATATTCGAAATAAATTAGAATTATTATCCTACAAAAGTCTTCTTAGCCTCAATATATACTTCAGAATGATAATATTAACAAGTAATACTATTTCAACTTTAAAAGTAGAAACAACTATATTCTAAGATTTCAAATTGCAAATAAATAATATAAACCAAATTTCTGATGAATAATATAATATTATTATATAAACTTGAATATTCTAAATTAAGTGTGGAATTTAATTGCATAAAAAATACTTTAATTATTGATAATATTTATATAAATAATTAGTTATTGGAATAATATTATAATAGTAAAATTAAAGTTAACTAGTTTAAATTAAATTGAATAAAACATATTCTATAAAAATTGCTCAAAAGAGAAATCTCTTATTTAGCAAAAATATCATAATAAGACTTTTTTGGAGGTTTAAAATTCTGTAGTAACATCAATTAGCAGAATAGTCTTATCTCCAATAATCATATTATAAAATAGTTCCATCAAAGGTAACAAAAATCAAAATTAGATGGACATAGTAGTGATGTATATTCAGGATACTACTCTGACCTTAACATCCCATAAACAGATAAACTTATCATCCCTAAAATGCTAAGGTATTATCATTTGGAGAAGCATCTCTCTAAACAGCTCCACTATGATCATCCAATTTTGTTTTTTGTTATTAAGTTTTGATATCACATAGATGTATAAATATATTCCAGCAAACTCTCTATTCTTATTTAATTAGATGCTGTCAAGCATCCAAATAGATTTCTGTGTAAGATCAGATTTTGAAAGAAGCCATATAATCCCTGAAATTTTCTTCTTTCTAAACATTTCAATCATCCCAAAATGAATATTAATTCATCAATATTTATTGATGAATCTAAAATCTGATAAAATGTTCTTTTTATTCATAACCATTGTCTTCTTATTAAATTTTTTTAATCTAAACTATAAAAATAATATTGCTACATGATACATTCTAGTGATCATTAAGGATAATGAAAAAATTATTTCAATAGTGAATTTCGAAGGTTGAGGGAACACTTATAAGGGTTGTTTAAACATATAAGCAGATTTCTAGAAATAAATTATTTAAAATAAGATTTTTTAATTCAAAATAAAATGCTTTTATAATAGAAAAATTCAGTATCTTTAATAAATTTTTGTATTGTCATTTATAATTGATCAGAAAAAAAAATATGGAGAAAACTTAAATTTATTTTTTTATCAACAATGAATATAACTAGCTCAATATTAAGAAATGTATTTCCATAGAGTTAATAAAATCTCATTACTTAACATTTTTGTAATGCCTTAATATCATATGAAGAGGCTGAGAAATATAATTTATCTTTTCTATTCAATCTAGCATCACTCATATTGGCAATAAATAAAATATTTGAAGCACATTTGATTTTAATCATATTGAAAGAAATCGTAGAGCATTCGAAATATTCTCTTATCTTAATCAAATATCAGACAGAATATTTATTCATCAATATCGTTTGATTAAGTTTAAACAAATGTAAATCTTATTTTCATTCATATCCTTATCTTTCATATACCCTTGATTATGATTGAAATCCTTATTAAATTAATGAATTTACTTCTACATCTCGATTCTGATATACATTTTTAAGACATTAAAATATTTCCTTGCTAGCTATTGGCCGCGAGATTGGCATTGAAGCCTCTAATTTCTCAAAAAATAAGAATATAGAATGAGAAATTCAATTTTTATTTATGATGTTTGAAAAAAAATTTTCTTCTTTTTTCAATAAATGTTGGTTAAAAAAATTACTTTAACTTGAATAATTAAATTAATAAACGTAGCATTTATCCTTGATATATTTTATAATGAGTTTAAGACTATATAAATAATCGTTTTACTCATTAATTTTACAATTATACTTTATCTTAGATTTGGTTCTTTTGTACAGCTTTTAAAAATATTTCTCTCAACTTTTTGTTTTAAGTTTCTATTATATTTGATGAATAATCCTCTAAATATTTTAAAATAACTAATGCATCTATTGTTCCATTTTTTTAATGCATTATATTTTCTTTTTATTAATTTTGTGTTTGGCATAGCTTTTCTACAAAATCATTGAATTATTGATCATGCTTCGAATCCAAACCATTATATTGTTACTTTGTAAGTTCAATGGATGCTATTTTTAATTCTTTCTCTAAATCTAAGGAGCTAATAATATTAAAATAATTTAAGATGCTGTTTAATTTACTCACCCTAACCTCAAATTTATTTTCGCATTTTTAGTTATTTGCATTGTCAAGGGCTAAATTGATAAGTTCAAATGCTTATATATTTATTGATCTATTTCCTTCTTAAATTGATCTATCTTTATAAACCTTTTGAACTATATCTAAAACTTTTTCTGATCTATTCTTAATTGTATTCACTTAATATATCTATTACATTGCCAACAAATAATAATATAATTGTTGAAGGATTGCTTAATAATAAATATGTTGATGTTTTTCAAATTCTTAAGGTTGAGAAATTGATAAATCGATTTAAAAACTGTCATCTTATGCTAAACTTTAATCTGGTTATTCTAATTCAGAAGTTTATTTATTTTATTAAGATACCTGTTATTTTAGTGAAGATAATAATTGCTTGAGTTATTATATATTTTCTTAAATCCATTTAACCTTTTCTAATTATTGCTACTTATCTAACAGTTCTGGCTAATCTTATAATGGATTTATTAATATTTATTGCTCTTTTTCAATCTTACTTAAACTTTCTTAAACATTATCTAAAATTGATTTGTCTAATTAGGGTTGTGATAATGATAACATTTATAATTTTAATGAATTTATATCCATTTAAATTTCTTAAATCTCTTTGATTTATTCTTGATTTTATTACACAGTTCCTTCATATTAGTTCTATTTAGTATCTATCTGTGAAGTTTCTTTTGAATCAAGTTCAATATTTGATTATTTTTAATTTTATTTCAAAGAGTTAAGTTATTCTAAAACTGACAGTATAAAGGGATTATCTGGTTATAGATCATTTGCATTAAGATAATCAGAAAGCCCTAAGTCGTATTAATTGCTGTTAATATATAGTACTCCTATTTTATAATTTCTATTTATTACCTCTGTTACAATAAGATTTAAGATCATTAGGATTCAATTATATGGCCATACTGAAATCATGGATAGCTTATTCATTATTTCCCATCAAATTCCATAAGACTCCTAATCAGGTTACTATGTATATAACCTCTATTATAATAAGACTCAGCGTCCTTAGAGTTTAACTTAATGGCCATGCTAAAATCCTCAAGGGCTTATTCTTTAATCCCCATTTCGAAATATCTTGATCCTATTAAGATAGCATCTTTATTACCTCTGCTCATATAGGCAGGAGCATACTAAGGATCCAATTAAATGCACTTTGTATAATCTAGGAGTGCCTATTCTTTATTTCCCTAACAATCTTAGAGTACTCCTATTCAAAATAAAATATATTGAGCACCTCTTTTATAAAAATATTTAGCATTTACTGGATTTAATTAAATGGCATTGTTATAATCTATAAGTGCTTATTCTTTATTTCCCATTTCATCATATAATAATCCTACTCAAATATACAGTATTGTTACCTCTGTTAATATAAGCTAAATCATTTTTAGGGTCTAATTCAATGGATTTATTTAAATCAATTAGTGCCTAATCTTTGTTTCCTATGTCTTTATATAGAATTCCTATTATATAATATCAAAAGATACCTCTGTTAATATAAGTTATAGCATCCAATGGATCTAATTGAATCGCATTGTTATAATCAATCAGTGCCTCTTCTTTATTTCCCATATTTTTATATAAAATTCCTATTAAATATTATTGATTTATTGCCTCTGTTACAATATGTTTTCACATCTTTAGGATTTAATTAAAGAACTTTGTTATAATCCTCAAATGCCTATTGAGTATTTCCCATATCATTTAATAAAACACCTGTTCGATATCATATCTATATTACCTCTATTATAATAAATTTTAGCATTCATAGGATCCAATTGAATAGCCTAATTATAATTTATGAGTGCTTATGATTTATCTCCTATGGCATCATAAAGAATTCCTTTTTATACTATTTATTCATTACCTCTGTTATGATAAATTTTAGAATCCATAGGATTTAATTCAATGGCTTTGTCATAATCTAAGAGAGCCTATTCTTAATTTCCCATTTCATAATATATAACTCCTATTCATTATAATGTATTATTAATTACCTCTGTTGTAATAAAATTTTGAGCTCAAAGGATCTAACTGAATCGCTTTATTAAAATCAAGGAGTGCCTATTCTGTATTTCCAATATTTTTATAAAGAATTCCTAATCATAAATATTTATTAATTACCTCTGTTACAGTAGATTTTAACATTAGTGGGATCTAATTGAAGGGCCTTGTTATAATCTATGAGTGCTTATTCTTGATTTCCCATGACATCAAATTGATTTGCTATTCGATAAAATAAATTGTTTACCTCTAATAAAATAAAATCCAGCATTCTAAGGATCGATTTGAATGGCCATATTATAATCTAAGAGAGCTTAATCTGTAAGTCCCATATGGTTATATAGATCTCCTATACAATATACTTCATGAAATTACCTCTATAGAAATATACATAACTACATTTCTCATCAACTTCAATTGCCTTATTATAATACTTCAAAGCTTCTAGATACTATTCTATTACTACCATTATTATTCCTAAAATTATCAAACTTCTTTACCAATCATCATGTATGCTAATCCATAATTTGGATTAATTTGTATAGCTTTTTCACAATCTTCTAATGATTCTTTCAACATTTTCTTTCTATAGTATCCAGTTGCTATTATTTATTAAATTACACTTTACCTCTATGATAAAATGTTTCTTCTTTCAATGACCCTAATTATATAGCTTAATTTAAATCATCTAATGCTTGATCATTCAAATTTTTTTTTAACAATAACTCTCCTTAAGTTATAAAATTAATAGATACCTCTCAATGTTAAGGCTTTAGCATTCAAAGGAATGAGTTTCAGAGAATTGTTTATAAGTTGTAAGGCGTCCTCAATGTTCTACTATTTGAGCTTAATCTAATTATAATATATGATTAATTTTACAAGGCTTGCTTAATATAATTCTTCAGCTTATTGTTCGTTTTAACAAAGCTCATTTGACTGTTGTGAAAATTGACTTTGATCTGATTACATTTATGAATATTTCAATAAATTTAATGTATTTTAGAGAAATTTCAGAAAATAAGATATAACACTTTTTTAAATGGCCGATAATTAATTTATTAATGTAATAAATCTAGGTTATATCTATGATTATTAAAAAATAAAAAGAAACACTATTCTTTATGACAATAGTAACTTAATGAATAAAAGAGAGGAAGGAGAAATATTAATGTTATTTGTTCTTAATCAAAATGATTATAAGAGCATTCTATAATATAAAATATTTAATAATGTATAAAAAATATAATAATTGATCTATGAATAATTTCAATCATTATTATTTTTTGCCCCTTTTTACAACAGCAATTTTTCTAGATTCTCTTTATCTTATGTCAATAATATTGATTGTTTAATACTACAACAATCAGCCATTAAAATTGGACTTCTAGCAAAAGTTTTACTGCAAACAGGTTTTCCATATTTTTCTACAATCTGTTTACTTACATTATAAATAAATATAGACCCATCATATGTTCCTATAATCAATTATTTTCCACGATTAGAAGATAAAACACAATTAATTTCTGTTGAAAATTGATTAATTGTATATTTAATTTCCTTTGTTTTCTTATCAATCAAGTTTATACTCTTTCTTTAATCAATTAATTAGTGTTCAAATAGAGCTGATTCTTATTTATTAACTACTAAAAATTCTATATTT
This sequence comes from Paramecium primaurelia, assembly GCA_905182975.1. Lineage (NCBI taxonomy): Eukaryota > Ciliophora > Oligohymenophorea > Peniculida > Parameciidae > Paramecium > Paramecium primaurelia. The sequence goes on from CAJJDM010000230.1 coordinate 27,290, forward strand.
TCAGGTCCAAACAAGCAAATTTCTGTAAATTCTTCAAACAAATACGTATATACTTAATTATCTTTACCAATAGCCTTAATAATTTATGTATCCTCATTAATCTAAAATGCTTTTACTGGAACTTACGATTTTAAAATTACTTTAATGTTACTCTACAAATTCCAGCATCTTAATTTTTAATCTTTTCCTATTCCATATAGTGTATCTGCATTAGCTGAAAAGGACAATATACTAGAGTCAGTAGATGATACAAATGAGTTACCTTCAACAATCAAAATGGGCTTATTTTAAATAAGGTCCCAAACATTTAGTGCTTCTCTACCTTAGATTGCTAATAACTACTTATTTTCAGAATATGCAGGAGTATATATTAATAAATCATTATAATTAGAACATGCTTATAATTAAATTTTGGATTAGGTTTTATGATATAAATAACTTTGCATTAGACCAACTTCCCCGTAGCAAGCGATTGTTTCTCCCCAAAGAATGAGAAAGTCATCATTATTGTGAGAAAAAGCATGAATAGTTACTAAAGTGTTGCTTTCTGAATTTACACATATATATTTAGAACTATATTTTTAAAGCAATGTATATTTATCATAAACATCCCATAGTCTGGTTTCTCCATCTTCATGAAATGAGAATAATGTTTTGCTATCTCCTGAAAATACCATTGTCAATATTTTAAATTTGCTACTTTCCTCATCTTTTAAAATTGCTAGCTATTATTTTGTTTATATCGACCATAATATTATAGACAATTTTAAATCTTCAAGAGCCACTTTAGTAGAATCTTTAGATATTGCTATTGCTCCTATTTCTGAATTTATTTTTATACTAACATTTTCAACAACTTATTGTCCCTTTTCCTATATAAGACTCACAAGTTTGAATGGAGATTTCGATATATAAAATTTTTAATCAGGAGACATCAAGGTGATATCCAATAAATCTTAATATTTTGTCTAATTCTGAAGTTTACAATATTAAAATGCTGTTTCTAAATCCCAAATTAAGTTAGTATGGATATTATAACTAACTATATGTTTTGATATTAATTAATTATTTTGAACATCAAATTTCAAATTATTACATCTCGCACAAAGTAATCTAAAGCTTCTTTCAATCAAATATTTCGTATTGAAACTCCATACAACAATTTATCCATTTTGATCAACAGCAGCACAATAATGAGCATCATCAGAATATTCTACCAAAGATATTTTTTCCTATCCATCCAGTAATATATCAATGGATTTCTATTATTGTAAATCCCATCTCATTATTTAAGATCGTGATTAAGAAACTAATTATAATCCATCAGAAGAAATTACAAATTACTGAATATTATCTTTATGGCCAGTCATTTCTATTTGTTATTATTAAAGTGCTTTTAGATTCCAAAGTTTTATGTATTCCTAATTTACTTAGGCTAATAAATTTTAATTTAATAAAGTTAATAAATTAATTGAATGGGTATTAGTTTGAAACATCGAAATAAGTTTATATGTTTTAATGTCCCATAATTTAATTGAATTATCTCTATATCCAGTAACAACATTCATACTATCTGCAGAAAATGCTATTTATGTACAATGTTATTAATAATTCAAAATTTCTTCTAAGGATTGTATTGATTAATTAGTTTTTAGATTATATAATAATACCAGTTATTGTTATTAACTAAATGACATCGTAGATAAAAAAATAGCTAGAGTTTATTATCTATTTATTTTCAGATTACTTACCTCTTGAGTATTTAATTTTTATTTTTTGATGATCTCTTTTTTCTAAATATCAAATATAGTTTAATATTATTTGTCTATTATTGTAAATGTTTTACTATCAGAAGAAAAGGAAAAATCACAAGGCAATACATGGTGATAATCTATGAAAAAGTAAACCTCAACAAAGTCACAAAAAAGAGATTAAATATAAACTAAAGTACCTATACCTATTATGAAATACTCAGAATTAATTATAACAAAGTTTGATGTTGGATTCTACATTTAAAATATCTTATAACCATTAATATCATCTAAATCATGTATTGAAACATACTATCCACTCTTAATTATGATTTATTTTTAATTATTAAATAACATCATTTAAAGAGGATTATAAAAAGGCAAAGGAATCTCTTTTATTTTATTGATCTTTTCTATGTTTGATATATCGTAAAGGCATAGTTTATGATCAGAACCAATTATCAATATATCTTCCAATGAATTATATAAAACTGAATAACAGATCTATGATGGTTCCAAAATTTATATTGTTTCTTTATTATTTAATTATTATATAAGGGTCCCTTTAAAAGTGCAAATAACAATATAATTAGAACTTTTTATAAGTTCAAAATCATAGCAATAGGTATTTCCTTCATAAACTATTTTTTAACTACTTTCTAAAGGATACTGCTCCTTGGTAGTTTCATAAAGATAAATATTATCTTTGGCTTCACAAATCAGATATTTATTATCATAAGAATACAGCAGTTTTTTGACAAAAATTTTTAATGTTACAGAATATAGAAACTCAAATTTATTGATATTCTTTAAACTCCAAAAATTAATAATATATTTGTCTACTCCTGCAGCTAATACTTGATCATCATTAGAAAAAGCTAATGAAAAAGCTTCAAATGGTAATTTTGTAATTTCTTTGTAATCCTGAAATCCTCTAATAGACAAAATTAAGATTTCTAAACTACCTATAGCTAATAGTTTTTCATTGTGCGAAGCTTAGATGCAGTTTACAAATGATGAAAATTTTAATTAATAAAATTAGGGATTGGGATTTATTTATAATGCTTCTGTTTTCCAAATCAAATTTAGAGCTCCTTAATTTTATGCAACAATATATTATCCATCAGGAGATAATTTAACATTAGTATATTCATAATTGTATAAGGGAATTAATTTCTCCAAGACAAGGTCATTGCAATTTAATATTTAAATATATTATTTAGTTAAACAAGCAAGAATATTTAATTCTTCAGAGTATGAAGCAGAAATGACTTTTTGGCTATTTGGAAAATAAAAAGTTTTTGTTTCTTCATCACCTTAAACTTACCATATTTTAACAGAACCATCTTCACTACCTGATATCAATTTTTTCCCATCTTTTGAATAAAATACACTGGTTATTACATCTTTGTGACCAATTAAGGTTTATTTCTCTTTACAAATAATATTTTCCCATTTAGCATTTTCAATTGTTGCACAGTTGAAATTACATGATTCTATTGATAAATTTGAGAATTTAGTATAATTTAAATTAGAATTAAAAAATGTAAGATTATTTAATTTTGTATCAGATAGACAAACATGACTTAAATCTATATTATTTAAATTTTCTTATAATGTACTTAATAAATATATTGCATTTGAAGCTGATCTAATTAGTTATTTTTGTTCATTTTTATTGGATAATTCAATAATTTATAGTAATTTATATTTAATATTTGAAATAACATTTAACTTTGGCTTTAACAATTATATTGAACCTTAATAATGTTCTTAAGATATGTTAAATAAATCAGCACTAAATCGACTATTTTATAAATTTTCACATAAAATTTACTAATTCTATACTTTAAACATTGCTTCAAGCAAATTTAATATATATTTAGCTACAAAAAACTCTTAAATTGATTTATGATTAAAAGTATATATACTTCCTTTCGAACTTAGTATAATACATTTTCTTAAGAAATTGCAATATTCAGAATTCGATTAATTTTCATCAAAATAAAAATCTTCCCATGAATTTTCATTTTACTCTTATTTAAAACTTTCTGCTATCTACAATTTTCCTCTTTATTTGTAATTCACTTAAGTAAGTTAATTCATAGTCATATCTAGAGCTAAATATTAAGAGAAATCTTATAAATCATTTAAGGTAGTTTCATAATTAAATGTTTTCCCTAAATCCTTTTAATTTTAAAGTTGTTGAATGTGATAAAATGATACAAATGTTTCATAAAAGTCATATGCAGTAAATGAATTTAGTTTAAATGCTCCAACAATAAAATTTGCATCCTTTGTTACATTAAACAGTTATCTTGAAATTATTTTGGTAGAACCCAAATATTCTAAGGAATGATCCATAGAAAAGTTTTCAAAAAACTTTTAATTATCTAATTCATTTTCAATAGACTAAAATTATTCTAAGAAATTTTAAGACTCTATCTATTCTTATAAAGATCTTATGATTTCAGTAGCTTCATTTTAATTTTCTATTGATTATTATTAAGTCTCATAGTAATTAATTAATTAATTTGATAAATAAGCTTCTCTTTTTAATTTTAAATATTATTTTTTTAATGTTTCTCTTAAATAATTAGATTCTGAAAATATTAAAGACATTTTAGGTAACACATATACAATCAATTCCATCATAAATGGAGTACTCATAAAATGATTTATATTCACATTTTTAATTACTGTTATAAATTTTTATTATCCCCATAATTTAAGAAGTTCTTTTTTTAATGAAATCATTTAATCTGTTCTAATATGATTAAAGAATTCAAGAGCTTATAATTTAATAATAATTTTATCTACATCTTGGGGATTGAATAAAAAATCTTAAGTTTATTTCAAATTAATTATTATGTTAATATATTCTTCCAAAGGATTCCATATTAACTTGAATTCTTGGATGGATATAGTTTATCCTCTTAATTATTTAAAAAATTCATAAAATTTTTTGATAGATCTTTTAACACTAATTTCACAATATTACCTAATATATTCTGAGCTTTATTCTTATGTGAATGGTAATATTTCAACTTCTTTTAAAGTTTCAATACTCTTACCATAAAACCATGTTTGATATCCAATTGATGTTAGAATTTCTTCTCTAGTTGTTATGATTAATTTTACATTTTAACCTGAAATTTGAAGATTTAAATCTTATGCTAATCTATTTGTTTAATATAAATTAGATTAAATGCATTCAAATTTCATTTCATCATAACTTTCTAAGATCAAAATTATTTTCATATTTCCATTAAATACAGCTTCTTTAAATTCTCTAATTTATATCTTATCAAAATTATAATTTTAAGATTCTAAGGCTTATTCTAATAAATTATGCTTTGGATCTTTTAAAGATGGTAATGAAACATAAATTGGAATCCATTGTGGAAAAACAGTATCATTTAACCAAAGAAATTCTTCTATATTTCTTGATGCTCTGCTTTTACCTGAGCCTGCTTTTCCTTTTAAAAGCAAAACATCTTTCTGACTTTCACTTTCACACCATAAAAATTCATTTATTTCACCTTAAAAATTATTATATTTAGATTTCAATAAATATGAAGTAAATACTCCATTAATATTTTCTTTTTTCTTACCTGTTACAGGATCATATTCTTAAGTGGATATTTAAATATGAACTTAATCTAATTCTGCTTCTTATTTTTATTTTAATATTTTTTATTTTCTAATTTATAATAGTTCAATATAATTTTTACCACTTAATCTTCTTACATCATCTTCTATTCCTTTAACACTTTAAAGTACTTAATCAATTGAAGATTTAATTGACTTTAAATCTTTACTAATTTCTCTTAAAAAAATAAGACTAATATCCATCTTTTATGACATATCTGTAATATTATCTAAATAGTTTTCAAAATCTTCGTAAGCTTATTGAAGTTGATTCTTCATTTTCACTTAATTATCACTAATTAAAACTTAAGTTTCTAATTATTCTATACTTTTTAATCTATTCTACATTTCTATCTTCAATTTATTAGAAAATGAAGCAAGATCTCTAGAAAATAATTTCTTCTACATTTCAATCATTTCTTTATTTTTTAAAATACTTCTTACACTAGAATGTTTTTCAATAGTCCATATCTGTTTCAATAGTGTTTAACAAAATTCCTAAATTATAGGTTCATGCAAAAATGATTACATTTTAATTAAATTGAATACTGTAGCTTCTCTAACTTTGTAAGAGGATTCTGCAAATAAACCATCTCCTTAAACATTATTTTCTATCTTTAAATTTTACAACATAAAAGTATATGCTTTGTCAATAATAAACTCTTAATTTCCATTATTACTTTTTTAATATAAAAAAGAGGAACCTTCAGATATCATTTATATGGTTGTTTTTTAATCAAGACAAAGATCCTCTGATAATGATCTTAAAAAATTTTAATTGAAAACAATCTGGTTTTATTCTGCTAATGTACTTAAACATTTAATCAATTCAATCCTCAAATCAGAATATATTACAAAATAATTTTGATTAAAAGTATCTTTAATGAATTCTAAAGTTTGTTTTTGAAATGAAACTTAAGTTAATTCAATATTCTCATTTCTTTATTAAATAATTTATGAAATTTTTTTAAAATTCTAAATTAATTATTAAATTTAAGATATAGATTCATCCCAAGTAAAAAGATTTTCAGAAGTTATACAATCTTAAATATTTTATTATTTTTTTAATTGAGGAATGTTATTATTTGTTATATTTAATAATTCGATCTAAATTAATTCTTATTATTATTATTCTTCTTAACCCACTTCTTCTAATTATTTATTAAAAAGATATATTATTTCCATAATAAATGACTATTAATTATTTTTTAGCAATTCAAGTATTTATATTTTGTTTTTAATTTCCTTAAATATCAAAATATGCTTAGTTTTAAGGACTTAGGACCAATTTTATTTTTATATTATATCAATTCCATTATCTAATGATACTATAATTTCATAAAAGTCTACTTAATGGATATCATTTTATATTTTTCCACCAAATTTATCATATAATTTTTACAATATATTCCTTCTTTCATGTATTATATTTTCCAAAAAAGCTTTGATATTTTGTTAATCTTTGATTTGATCCTATTATTGCACATTCTCCTTTTAAGTATTCAATGAGACAACTTTTCTCTATTGGATAACCAATAACTACTTTAAAAGTTTTAAAATCATAATAATTTATTTACATAATATTCTATTTTTCCTGAGATCAATTTAGGAAAATTCTATTTGTTAAATAAAACAATTATTATAATAATTAATAAATTCACCTCCAAATTATTAAATAAAGTTAAAATCATATATATTAATTAGTATCTAGGATTAAAATTTTTATGAAGTTTTCATTTATAAAAATAAATTTAGTTCCTTTAATTCATATATTTTAAAAAATTTACGTTTAATAGATTTTTATTATATGATAAATTTATCAATATAACTAATAAAATCTGTTAATGCCACTTAAAGCTATTATTAATCAAATTTACATTCTTGAATCCTAATATTTGATGTTTCAAGCATCAAATTTGGGGAATTAACTTCATCTTAATATATTGATAATTTATGGAATATTTAGATTATAAATAATGAAAATTTTTTAAAGTTAATTATGTATTCCTTTTCATATTGTTATTCCAATTCTTTAATGATTTATATTATTGAAATTTAATATGCTAAACTCTTTTCTTGAAAAAATTATTTGTTTTATATTAATATATTCTAAATTATTTCAATAGCTTGTCTTTCTTAATTTATCATAATATTGAGTTCATATAAAGTATATATAAATGATTAGCTATATAGTTTAATCTATTTAATTGTATATTTGATATCATCTTTTGATATTTAAGTGTTTAAACTTGATTAGATTTTGGAAACACTTGGAGTAAATTATTAAATTATTGTTTCAAATAAATTAATTAATTGATCTTTTTAAGTTTTTAAATTATCATTTAATATTGTTACTATTTCCAAATTAGATTCACTAATTAATTTTTTAATATTTAAATCTTAATCACTAATCATTTCTATATTTTGGTTATTAAATTAAAATATTGAATATGATGGCAACAATTGAAATTTTTCTTAAATATCTAATAAATACTCTTAAAATAGAATTAATTAATGAAACTATTTCAGATTAAGGTTATTTTTTTTCCCAAAAATTTGAAGTTTACCTGATGCTTTATCATAAGGCAATTATACTATTTAATTTGATACTATTAACTCATTCCAATTTAATTGATTAGAATTTTATTATCGATTAAGTGAGAATTTGTTTATAATTGGTCTATAAGACATCAAATCAGAAATAAATTTAACCCAACAAAAATGTATCATCCAATCTTTAGATGGCTTTATATATAAATTAAATCCATCCAATACAGTATTAATTGTTTTTTAAACAGAATACCCTACTTTCAATTAATTAATTATAGACCATTTTAAATTTTCAAAAAAGTAATAAATTTCATATTTTTGAAGAGGATGTTAAATTTGCTTATCATAAAAATTTAATAGTAAATATTTGCCTGCCTCTATCAATGCATCAATTAATTCAGGACTTGGAGATAACTAAGAAATCGAACTTGCTACTCCACATACAATGGCAATTACTAATTCTTTTTCTTTCTCAGAATTAGTTCTACAATGAGCAATACATGTCTTAATTAATTAAAGTTCAAATTCAACTCCATTTTTCCATAGATTTATAGATTCTACACTTATTTATGATTCTATTTCTGATATCATTTCTAACAAACTTTGCTTTAAATTTTCTTGCATATACCTATCTTCATTCTTTAATTAATAGGAAAAGATAACTCTAAATAAATCATTGCATATATCAAGTAATTAATAAAACAAAAATCCTGATAGTCTTATATATATTATCAACTATTTTAATAATGTTTCTGCACATTTCTCAATTAGATGATAAAATATAGAGTTTAATTAATCATCATTACAAAGTATTTAAAAATATTCTTTATGATTGTAAAACCATTAAAATGATGAAAGTATTTCATCTTAATATAATTTATCAGAAAAAGTTGAAGATTTTTCAGATATAATGTTAGTGTGATCTTTGATTTTAGAAGCAAAATTAATCGGAAGTTAATTATTTAATTAAGTTATTTTCTCTTAAGTATTTTTTGTAGCTGCACATCCTCCTCCTCTTAATCGAGGAATTATATCAAGTATAAATATCATTTAATCTTCTATTTGTTGATTGTTTTAATAAGTCTCTAAACTTATTTATTTATTGATATGATATTGAGGTTTTATGTCGTTAAAATTCATTTCAGCCAGATCTATTGATAATAATGGATTCATTAGTATATTTTTGTAAATAATAATAAATTTATCACATAAATATCTTTCCCTTATGAAGTGTCTGGTTTTCACCATAGTACGCATTAATTAAATATTGCATTGATTCAACTTTAGGATCTTTTTTTAATTATAATAATGCAGCAATCAGAATATTTTTAACAATAATATATAATAAATATTTAATCCTATCTATTAGACAATATTAAGAAATGTATATCCTTAATGATTTAATCTTATTTATTACTTTTTCAATAAGATGAACAATTTCAACAATCATTTTTAAGTTAGAAATTTCTTTTACTTACATTTAATGACTGGTGTTAGATCATATTCAAGGTTTTTCAAAAGTTGTCTTATACTTTTCAAAAGGCTTTCAGTTCGATTTCTTTTTAGATAAAAAATTTACGTTTTTTAATATAGGTCAATTATAATTTTTATGTTCACCAAAACTTTTTTTTTTCACTACATTAATATTGATATCCACCAGAATCTGAATTTTATCATTATTGTTCATCGAATATTTTTTTTAACGTAGTTATGGTCATTAATTATTTTGGAATAAAAAATAATAACTCTGTCCAAAAATTACTCTAGAATATTTGGATAATTATCAAAATGATTTATGATTGTTTAGTTTTAGATTATATAAGAAATCTAAAAGCAAATATTTTAAATAAATATATATTAAGCATATAATATTCTAAAAATATCAATTTTTATAGTAACTTCAAATTGATTGTTAAAAATGAAATGAAATCTAGAAAAGAATCAGATGTTGAAAAAAATCTCAATTTTTATGTATAGTTTGTTGTTTTTGTTTTGTCTAATCAAATTTGATTTTTCAGAAATTTTAAGAATTCATATCTAATTTAATGAAAAAATCACTAATTTTTATACAATTATATGATTGAAATAAGAAAAGAAATTATAAATTATGTTATTTATATACTATATAAAGTAAATTGCCATTAATCTTGTCTCAAATTAACTTAGAATTCATTTTTCTTAATAAAATATTCCAAAAATCCTCATCTAATAAATAGTGAACAACAAAAATAAGTAATAAGTAACCAATTGATGATCTTATATCAAATAATACGAATGTCTACTACTTATAAAAATATGAACAAAAATGTTATCTTCCATATTTTTTTAAAGATGAAGACATGAGTTTTTTAAGATTAGGAGTTAATAGTATTTGAAATATTTGATTGTCTTAATTCTATTAGAATATTGAATATTATTATTAAATATTAATAATATTTTATATATTATATTAA